>QRDG01002265.1:0-130181 GCA_012064385.1 Puccinellia tenuiflora
TAGCACTGCAGCAATTTGCACCTCGCAAATGAACAATTCATTTGGGCGAATCCCCAATTGGTCATCTTTTCACACAGTTCAGAACCGGATGTTTACCATCTTTAAAGCAAAATTGGAATCCACACGGTTCGAGGTTGACTAGTACTATATCAAGCATTCGTAGTACTAGTAGTTCAACTGAATTAGACGGACACGGATACCATCGTAGGCCGCGAGGATCTGAAAGAACCGTCGAGAACCTGCGGCGGCAGCGACGTCGGGGTGGGTCTCCTTCGCGAGGCGATGGAAGGAGGCCTTGATCTCCGCGGAGGAGCTCGTCTCTCCCACCCCGAGCACGTCGTAGGCGTTGCTTCCTGCACCCTCGTCGTCGCGGGCGGCCGTGCTCGCCGGCCGGCAGCGCGACGCGAGCGGGAGCGGGAGGACCGCCTCGCCGCGGAGGAGGAGTCGCCGGAGTTCCGCGGCGCGAAGCGCCATATTGGACTGCCGCTGCTGTCTCTGTCGTGTGGGGCCAGAGTCGCGTAGTGACACCGATGGCCGCCTATGGGTGCGGTGCTGGACGGAAATGGACGAGGGGTTCAGCCGGAGAAGAAGACGACGTGGAGGGCCAAGAAGAAAGACGTGCATTCCTGGCCCGTTCCCGTTCATCTCTCATATGCTAGCCCGCCCAATCTTATATGGGCCTGTCAGATGATAGCCCACACAATCGAGTACGCCTTTGATTGAAGCCTGTTTTTTTTAGTCGAACGTTCTCTCAAAAAAAAAAACTCAGTCGAATGACGTCATTAAATTTTAATTACAGCTCATGATTAGCACGAATAACAAAGTAAATCTAGATGATTTTTTCTCTTAATTTCAACTAAAAATTCGAGTTACAAACCAACTCGCAACTCACATGAGCACGAATCACGATGTAAAATAACGGTGTAGCTGATAATTAGCAAAACCATAGAAAAAAACGAACTCAAAGTTAATTTGAGCAGAAGAGAATTGTCTGTTCAATTACGAAAACCGTGGGGAGAATCGGCTTCGTAGAAATCTTAGAGTATTCTCAAAAGAAATATTGAGAGGTCCGATTATGAAAACCCTTTGGGTTAGAGGAATGTTACCCTCAAGATTTATATGGATTTTCGTTCCTAGATGTTAATTTCATATGCATTCCATCACCCATTTCAAACTATTCTTTACAATCACTCGACAAGAATTAATCAATTTTTCCTTTGTTATGTTCAAATGACTTTTCTTGTAGTGTTATGAACTTAACGGTATATGATGCTATCTTTTGCGAATGCGGACGAATGGTGCCCGAGCTCACCTGCTCCTGCGCATTTGAAAAAATAGCAAAACTTTGTGAAAAATTCTGGAAAAAATTGGAGCCATATATATACGAGGTCTTCACATTCGTGCAAATTCTCAGAATAAAATGACATTCCATGTGCTCTGTGCAAAAAAGACAAAATCAGCATTTGCAAAAAAGTGTATTCACATTTTTCTGACAACTCTTTTTTTTTTTGCACAGAGCACATGAAATGTGATTTGATTATGAGAATTTGAACGAATGCGAAGTACTTGTATACATATCACTCCAATTTTTTCTAGGATTTTTCAAAAAGTTTTGCTATTTTTTGAATTTTTCGAAATGCGCAGGAGCGTGAGCTCGGGCTCACTTTGAAGTTTTCGTATCTTTTGCCCATTATTTATTTTTGTAGAATAGGCTTGAATTCTTGCCTAAAGTTTCTTGGACGTTCAGTTCCCGCCAAAAGTATTCTTCGCACTTCGCTGAGTGAACGCAGCCGGCGCGGTTGGATTCCATTCCAACACGTGGGGATCGTCTTATACGGCGCGTAACTGTCCCGACGAAGGCCAGCTCGACACGTTCGCTATTTTTTTGGCGGGCGAAATACAATATGCCGGTACAATAAAAAAAGGAAAAAGTCCAAAACAAACCTTAAACTCATAGGCAAAAGCTAAATGGAACCCTCAACTCCCGATCCCCGAAATTGGCACTCTGAACTTGTTGATCCCGGTCTATTTTGAACCCTAGATCTGTTTGGCGAACCAGGAATTTACAATCCCGACGGGGATTACAGGCTCCTCTCAATGACAGTGAAAAAAATTTGAAATTCGTACTTTTGAGTTTCAAAAAAAATCAAAATTTATTTAGGGAATACGCATACATGGTCCGTATGTACGAGAGAAATTTCGACAAAAAACTCGTTTTATTTTGGGCTATAGAAAAAAGACAAATTCCTGACAGTATATAGTACTCGGTTTTTGAAAAATTTGAAATTCGTACTTTTGAGTTTCAAAAAAATCAAAATTTATTTAGGGAATACGCATACATGGTCCGTATATACGAGCGAAATTTCGACAAAAAACTCGTTTTATTTTGGGCTATAGAAAAAAGACAAATTCCTGACAGTATATGTACGAGCGAAAGTTGTCTTTTTTTATCTCCCAAAATACATGGTATTTTGAAGAGAAATTTCTGACGTACGTTCCTGCCATATATATCTATCTGTATTTTTTGGGCCAAATTTTTGGAGACTCGGAAATACATTTTTTAAAAATTTGGACGAAATCCCAACTCAAACAGGTCCAGGGTTCAAAATAGACCGGGATCACCAAGTTCAGAGTGCCAATTTCGGAGATCGGGAGTTGAAGGTTCCATTTAGCTTTTTGCCTATGAGTTTAAGGTTCGTATTGGGAAGGAATCCTGCATGCATCCGCGTCAGACCGGATTACCCGGCCCCGCCGTGCAGTAATAAATCGCCTTATCCGTTTCCAGCCACGTACTGTAACAACAGAAAAAGGCAGGCGCAACGCAACCCTTTCCGTCCCAGAGTGAGTGCGGGCACGCTCGCGCTCCACAGGGAAAAAAAAAGGTTGACGCAACGCAAGCACGTGCGTGCCCACTGCCTGCCGCCACCCGGGAAAAACAGTAGCACGACCGTGCAGCAGCAGTATACTGCAGTAGCAGCAGGCTTGGGCAGAGTAAAGAAGGAGCGGAACAGCAGGAAGAAAAGCAGGCTGGCCATCCACGACCGCTGCCGCGGCTGGCTCCCCCACCGAGGCCGCCGCGTGACCCGTGCCCATGCCGCTGCAGGCACGCACCGCAGTGCCGTCCACTCCGGCGGCGATCCGACTCGTCCGTTGGTGGCGGGCCCTCGGCCCCCGGCGCCGTGTTTGGCCACTTTATCCACGCCTGCATCCACGCCGGAGGGTCGTCCGTCCGTGTCCAGCCGTTTACGGCAGGCAGGCAGGGCCGCCGGAATGGAAATGCATGGCGCGCCACACCGTTCCGTGCGGTGAAGTTAATGTGGTTTGGTCGCCGTGCAAACCATACTCCAAAAGGAACGGAGGCTAAAAATAAGAGCATCTTCCGCATTCGANTTTATTGAACTTCATCCTCATGATCTTTTTGTAAAGGACCTGGACACGAGAGCACCCATCCTTAGAGGTCGATGCAGTGGAGGTCTCTATGAGATTAAAGCGCCAACTATCAAGCAAGCCCTTTCCAGTGTCAAGGTGTCCCGTGATATGTGGCACCGTCGTCTAGGACATCCCGCGTTACAAGTCGTTCAACATGTTCTTCGTAGTCATGATTTACCATCCACACATGAATCCAATAAAATTGAGTCAGTTTGTGATGCTTGTCAACAAGGGAAGAGCCACCAATTGCCCTTCTCCTTGTCTACTTGTGTAATAAAATATCCTTTAGAGATTATCTATTCTGATGTGTGGGGTCCTGCTCAAACATCTGTTAGTGGACATCGTTTTTATGTGAGCTTTGTTGATGGTTATAGTCGTTTTACTTGGCTCTAATTAATCAAGCATAAATCTGATGTATTTGATGTGTTCTTCTTCAATTTCAAAAGCATGTTGAACGTCTCCTAAATCGCAAGGTCATCCGTGTCCAAACTGATTGGGGTGGCGAGTATGAAAAACTCCATCCTTTCTTTCACAATTTGGGTATTTCTCACCATGTGTCATGTCCTCACACACACCAACAAAATGGCACTGCAGAACGTAAGCACCGTCACCTTGTTGAAACTGGTCTCACCTTGCTTGCTCATGCTTCTGTCCCATTGTGCGATTGGAGTGATGCTTTTGCTACTACTTGTTTCCTCATTAACAGGCTTCCTAGTCGCACCATTGATATGAAAACTCCACTTCAGAAACTTCTTAAAGAAACACCTGACTACACCTTTTTTAAGGTCTTTGGGTGTGCTTGTTGGCCTCATCTTCGACCATATAATAATCATAAGCTTGATTTTTGCTCCACAAAGTGTGTTTTATGGGCTATAGTTCTCTTCATAAAGGATATAAGTGTCTCCACGTTCCCTCTAACAGAGTCTATATTTCTAGGGATGTCATTTTCGATGAGCACGTTTTTCCTTTTTCCAACATGCCCAATTCACACACACTGCCGCCTATTTCGGAGTCTGCTTTACTTTCCGCTGACCAATTTATGGATGCTGCACATTCCTTGCCGTTGCTCGCTGACCATGGTGCAGGTACCGGACGCGGAAGTCGCCTAGAGGTCTTAACGCCTGAGCGTTCTCCGGCTTACGTCGATCATCCTCCGCTGCGTGTGCATGGCTCGATGCCTGTGCATGTCCCCTTCTCGGGCTCTATGCCGGATGCATGCACTGAGCCGGGCACATGCGCTAAGTCGGGTGTCTTGGCTGGCCCTGCCTTGGGCTGCGGTCCGAGCCGCTCCCCGTCCGATGGTGCGCTGGAGCGTGTCTCGCTCGCGCCCATCACGCTGCCCACGCCAGTACATGCTTCTTCGCCTGGGCACGTGACGCAGCCGTCGACACCTCCACATGCGACGTCGTCGGCAGATACGGGGACCGATGATGATTCTCTGTCCCCTGCTCCCCATGATGCAACACCGGCTGTGTCCCCTGCTGCAACACCACCGCAATCATCTGGTATTGCTGCAACGCCACCTGCACCGCCTCTCTTGACTGGACTTGTTACTCGTTTACGCCGAGGTATTGTTCAGCCCAAGCAGTACACTGACGGAACAGTGGCGTGGACTAGTGTTCTTGCAGCTCATATGGCATCTATAAATCTTGAACGCCGTGACTTTAAAGAAGCTCTCCGCATTCCTCACTGGCATGACACCATGGAGACTGAGTTTTCTGCTCTTCAAAATAATGGTACTTGGCGATTAGTACCTCCTGTTCCTGGGGTTAATTTGATTGATTCACGGTGGATATTTAAGGTGAAGCTTCATGCGGATGGATCTATTGAGCGCTACAAGGCGCGTCTGGTTGCTAAAGGATATAAGCAGCGCTATGGTTTTGATTATGATGAGACTTTCAGTCCTGTGGTTAAGCCAGCTACTATTCGATTGTTGCTTGCTATGGCTCTTTCTCACAGGTGGCATCTTCGCCAGCTTGACATTCAGAATGCATTCCTTAATGGTTTTCTGGATGAGGAGGTATATATGAGACAACCTCCTGGTTTTGTTGATTCTGATAAGCCTGGTCACTACTGCAAACTTGTCCGCTCTTGTATGGATTGAAACAGGCTCCACGTGCTTGGCATGCTCGTCTCAGTTCTGTTCTTGAATCCTTGGGGTTCTCACCTTCAGTGGCTGACACTTCATTATTCATTCTTCAGCGCCAGGATATTACAGTTTATTTGCTGGTATATGTTGATGATATTATTGTTCTCAGTTCGACAGCAGTTGCTATTCCTAGATTGATTCACCAGCTTCGGTGTGAGTTCTCAGTGAAGGATCTTGGTATTCTGCATTATTTTCTGGGAATTGAGGTTTCTTCACCCTCATCTGGTAGTCTTATTCTTCGACAGCGCAAGTATGCCCTTGAGCTCCTTGCGCGTGCTGGTATGTTGAAGTGCACTCCTGTGAATACACCCATGGCGTCTTCTGAGCGTCTTTGCAGCACTGATGGTGACCCACTGTCTTCTGAGGAGGCTACTCAATATCGTAGCATTGTTGGTGGTCTTCAATATCTTACTGTGACGCGACCTGACTTGTCTTTTGTCGTCAACAAGGTATGTCAGTATCTTCATGAGCCCCGTACGCCGCATTGGTCTGCAGTCAAGCGCATCTTGCGCTATGTTCGCCACACCTTTGACAGTGGTCTGCAGCTTCGGTCCTCCTCCTCCACACTGCTTTCAGCTTTCTTAGATGCCGACTGGGCTGGCAGCATGGATGACCGGCGATCCACGGGGGGCTATGCTATCTTTTATGGAGGAAATTTGATCGCCTGGAGTGCTCGTAAGCAGTCTACAGTCTCCAGATCAAGCACTGAGTCAGAATACAAGGCTCTTGCTAATGCTACAGCTGAACTTGTCTGGGTACAGTCATTACTGAAGGAACTTGGTGTTGTTCAAGCACAGCCTCCAGTATTATGGTGTGACAATATTGGTGGTACATATTTGTCATCCAACCCAGTCTTTCATGCACGGACAAAGCACATTGAGGTTGATTTTCACTTTGTTCGTGAGCGTGTGTTACAAAAGCAACTACAGATTCGGTTCATCTCTTCAAAGGATCAAGTTGCTGACATCTTTACTAAGCCTCTCCCTTTACCTTTGTATGAGCATTGTAAGCGCAATCTCAATCTTTCACCGGTTGAGATTGAGGGAGGGTGTTAGAATTATTGATGTATACCTCTACGTATACTAGTAGACAGTATTTTGTAATATGTCTACACTATATAATAAAGAGATCCCTACCCGTAGAGGCACCATGGGACGGCACAACCCTTTCTTCTGTTTATGCTTTCATACACATGCACCCGAACAAACATCATTTCCTAGTTGAAAGTTGGATTTTGTTCAAGTGCATGCAAGATCATCTTTAATTAACCACATCGATTTTTACCTGGTGCTCCCGGCCTCCACGGGAAGAAGGCACTAGCTAGAAAGAAAATGATAGGGTGAGACTGTTCTTGAGACCAGTAACCACCACTTAGCAAATCGGATCGTCCAGATTTATCATACTTATTGGCTAGAAGAGAGTATTTTTCCACCAAAGGTAAATTCGGTAGATGCAAAACACAACCTATGAAATACGGGGAACTTCGTTATCATAGTTTTCTTTCTTTAACCTTCATTGCAATAGCGTATTTATTTTATTCCTTTACAGACATTGCGTGCATGTGGGCTTCCAATTTGGATAACCTTTTTATGGCTCCTATTGAAATTGAAAATAAAACTTATGCATGGAGTGCCAAACCTCCAATACTAGTTTTCTTTAACTCTCACGAATTGAAATCAAGAAAAACAATTAGAGTGATGTAATAATTTACTGAAATAGTGAACAATGTACTGCTTGTTTTTAGAGTTAAGAAATATGAGAATTCTTGCATGGATCTTACGTACGTAGGTTCTCGGTGTCAACTGATACTTGAGAAATCCTCGGTCGATTGACGGTATGTAAAACAAAGTTTAAAATGGCTCAAAACTCACATTGCAATGAAGATGCATCTCTACTCAGACCATATGGTTCTTGGTTCGGCCCGTGCTAGCGGGCGAGTTCCTCCTCGCGGCTGTGCCAGAAGACCGCCGCCCAGTGGTCGATGTTGTGGGGTCACAGAGCTTGTCGGCTCGTTGCTCAGGGGTGAGCATGTGCCAGGAGTAGTGATGGATCTCGTACCACCAAATGCGTCTCGTCGGGGTCATTGTAGGCGGGACGAGAATCCCGCCGATGCTAAGCGTCCACGTGTCGATGGTGCTGGGTACCCGTTGGCGCAGGGCCGCCGCCTGGTCGACAGAAGGTTTCGCTGCCCGAAGCCGTTGGCCACGGCTCCGCCGATGTGCAGACTGCTACCACTGCCGTAGTACGACATGGTTTAGCTAGTGTTTTTTTTTGAAACACGGTTTAGCTAGTGTTTGCGAGGCGAAAGAGGGGGGGACACAAGAATGGATAGGAAGAGAGAGGCACGCAACTAAGCAACTAACGTTTAATGGCACCGGAGGCAGCATTGCATTAACGACGACACGTGGAAACGTTCGAGCTCGTCGCGTGGACAGCCGCAGGAGTCGACAAGACACCTCGCTGCACCGCTTGAGACGACACCTCATTGCACCCACATGCGACAACGCCTCGCTGCAACCGACTTTAATTAAAGTTGACCGGGGTCGACGACGACGTTAAATTTTATTGACTAGCTGCCGTGTCAATGAAAACACGGGCCCACCTTTCAGGTGTCCCACTTGGAGGCACACACGGCTTTGTCCGGCACTACCAAGTGGTTTCCATTTCGACGGGGTCGACCTAATAGCATCGGATGAAATATAGATGGCGTCGGACACAAGTCGTACATTGGAGGCGTGACTAGGCACGGTTTTACGCCCCGTCCAATAGCCCTATTGGGATGGTTATTGGGCTGCGGCCGGGGATGCTCTTAACATCTTTGAGTCTCCAAGTCATACCTAGATAATTATCAGATTAATATTTATTGAAGATCGTATGTTGCAAGTGGAAAGAAAACATCAAATTAAGGGGGACGATGGTAAGAAATTATGTCTGCATTCTATTCTACCTCTTCACATGTTAACGTGGTTCATTTTCCCTTTTTCCCACAATTTATTCTCATTGTTACGATCAGGCGGAGTGAAAAAAAATGGGGTTAGGATCTTTTGGAGTTGGTCTCAACTCCACGCGGTGGAACAACCCATTATTTATCTACTAATTTGGAGGGAAGTTATTTTTTTTTTTGTTTTAAATGGAGATTTGCCCAACTCCAGGGGATCCGAACCCAGAAATATGGTATGAGGTTAGTCGAGTCACATGTATGGTAAGTATCGATTGCACCTACTTAGTAAGAAATCAAATCTCGTATCATGATTTCTTAGCCAATGAATTGCCCATTATACTTCTCTAATCAGATAGTATATCTCAATAGTACTACGCCGTTGGACTAGTAAATTGTACCTTAAAAGACCTAGCCGAACAAACATATTTGTTTTAGTTGAAAGGTCTATTTTGTTCAAGTGGAAGATCATCTTTGACCACATCAAACTTTACCTGGTGCTCCACATCGTGAAGAAGGCACTACCTAAAAAAATGCACAGGGTGGGAGACTGTTCTCGACCAGTAAACACCACTTCACAGTCTGCAAAGCAGGCATCTTTTCGTCCTGGAACGGTCATGTGGTGGTGGTGATGCTACCAAACCGAACATAAAAACAGGCCAGACCATGTGCGGCTACCCAGCTCACTCGTCTCTCTCAGTGGCTCTCACTCCGGCCCGCCACCTTCGTCTCACTCGCCTTCCCTTCCCAGCCATCCACCTCGCACTCCCATTCATTCAGAACGGACACATATCCACATCCAGCTTCTCACGATGCGGTGCCATGGCAGGAGATCTGTGGTGGCGATCTTTGCCGTGGCGGCCGTCTTTGCCGCCACCGTCGCAGCGGCGGCCGCCGTGCGGGAAGAGGACCGGTCGACGTACATCGTCCACATGTCGCACTCCGCTAAGCCGACCGACTTCGCGGCGCACGGCGACTGGTACGCGTCGTCGCTGCAGTCCGTGTCCGGCGGCGCCGCGGCGGTCCTCTACACCTACGACACCCTCCTCCACGGCTACTCGGCGCGGCTGACGCGGGCCGAGGCCCAGGCGCTGGAGGCGCAGCCCGGCGTGCTCCTCGTCAACCCGGAGACGCGGTACGAGCTGCACACCACCCGGACCCCGGAGTTCCTGGGGCTGGACAGGGCGGACGCGCTGTACCCGCAGTCCGGCACCACGAGCGACGTCGTCGTGGGCGTGCTGGACACCGGCGTGTGGCCGGAGAGGGCGAGCTACGACGACGACGGGCTCGGCCCCGTGCCGGCGGGCTGGAAGGGCAAGTGCGAGGAAGGCAGCGACTTCAACGCCTCCGCGTGCAACCGGAAGCTCATCGGCGCGAGGTTCTTCCTGGCCGGTTACGAGGCGTCCAAGGGTCCAGTGGACAAGTCCAAGGAGTCGCGTTCGCCGCGGGACAACGACGGCCACGGCACGCACACCTCCAGCACGGCTGCGGGCTCCGCGGTCCGCGGCGCCGACCTGCTCGGGTACGCGCCCGGGACGGCCAAGGGCATGGCGCCGCGCGCGCGCGTAGCCACCTACAAGGTGTGCTGGGTCGGCGGCTGCTTCAGCTCCGACATCCTCAAGGGGATGGAGGTCGCCGTGGCCGACGGTGTGGACGTGCTCTCCCTCTCTCTCGGCGGCGGAACGTCGGACTACTACCGCGACAGCATCGCGATAGGCGCCTACAGCGCCATGGAAAGGGGAATTTTTGTGTCCTGCTCGGCAGGGAACGCCGGGCCGGGCGCGGCGTCGCTGACGAACGGCGCGCCGTGGATCACCACCGTGGGCGCTGGGACGCTCGACCGCGACTTCCCCGCCTACGTCACCCTCGGCGACGGCAACAAGTACACCGGCGTCTCCCTGTACAGCGGCAAGCAATTGCCCACCACGCCGGTGCCGTTTATCTACGCCGGAAACGCGTCGAACAGCAGCATGGGCGCGCTGTGCATGACCGGCAGCCTCATCCCGGCGAAGGTGAAGGGGAAGATCGTCCTCTGCGACCGTGGTACCAACGCCAGGGTCCAGAAGGGGTTCGTCGTCAGAGATGCCGGGGGTGCCGGCATGTTGCTCGCCAACACGGCCGCGAACGGCGAAGAGCTCGTCGCTGACGCGCACATTCTCCCTGGCGCCGGCGTCGGAGAGAAGGCCGGCAACGCCATGAGAACCTACGCGACGTCGCATCCGAACCCGACGGCCAACTTAGTGTTCGCCGGCACGAAGGTTGGGATCCAGCCATCACCCGTGGTGGCCGCCTTCTCGTCGAGGGGACCGAACACGGTGACGCCCGGCATCCTGAAGCCGGACCTGATCGCCCCCGGCGTGAACATCCTCGCGTCGTGGACGGGATCCGTCGGCCCCTCGGGAATCGCCGGCGACGACCGGCGAACGAACTTCAACATCATATCCGGCACGTCCATGTCGTGCCCGCACGTGAGCGGGCTGGCGGCGCTGCTCCGGTCGGCGCACCAGGACTGGAGCCCGGCCGCCATCCGGTCGGCGCTGATGACCACGGCGTACGCGGCGTACCCCGGCGGGAGCGGCCTCCTGGACGTGGCCACCGGACGCCCGGCCACGCCGCTGGACGTCGGAGCCGGCCACGTCGACCCCAGCAAGGCGATGGACCCGGGCCTGGTGTACGACCTCACCGCCGCCGACTACCTGGACTTCCTCTGCGCCATCGACTACGAGCCGGCGCAGATCGCCGCTCTGACCAAGCACTCGACGGACCGGTGCAGCGCCAACCGGACCTACGCGGTGACCGCGCTCAACTACCCGTCGTTCTCGGTGACGTTCCCGGCGGCCGGCGGGAAGGAGAAGCACACCCGCACGGTGACCAACGTCGGGCAGCCCGGCACGTACAAGGTGACGGCGAGCGCCGCGGCGGGCAGCACGCCCGTGAGCGTGTCGGTGGAGCCGTCGACCCTGACCTTCACCAAGGTCGGCGAGAAGAAGAGCTACACGGTGAGCTTCGCCGCGGCCGGGCTGCCGTCCGGCACGAACGGGTTCGGCCGGCTCGTCTGGTCCAGCGACCACTACTCTGTCGCCAGCCCGATCGTGGCGACGTGGACCTGACCGGCCGGCGGTATAGCGAATTAGCGGTGGGATTGAAAGCGCGGGGAGGACAGCCGCCATTCTCGATCGGTAGCAACAATTGTGTAATCTGTCAACTTGCGTGGTGATTTACTGAAACGAATTGTGGCAATGTGTCAATTGGGAATGGATGGATCTGTGAGCTAGCTTGGTGGGGAAGTGAGTAATTTGATCCATCTGGGGTGTACTCATAAACAGGGACAGATAATTGAAGGATACTGGACCGGCAAATGGTACCACTAGCATAAAACAGTGACCCTGACGATGATATTTCCATGATCTAGTGTCATGTGCTCCACGGGAACTATGATTGAGTATTTCGTTTTGGCGACCGTGGTCAGACTTTGGTGGACTGGAGCAGTGGACAACTAGGGAGATTTGGACGACCACTTTGTCCTGCCACGACACGACGCTCCAAATATTTTATCAGTGGTGAACCAGCAGCGGAACAAGTTGACCCAATTCTTGGCTACCTAAAAAAACTGTGATACTTCCAACCTGCTTACAGTATCAAGGTTGCAGATACATCGGCGGCTCTCGACATTAAAACCACAAGACAAAATCTCCTCACGACCCAATTACCTTAAATTCCACCGTAGGTACGCATCAATTGATGGGGGGAAGGAAATCCCTTGCATTCTCTGCGCTGGATGTACGGTTCCCAGCATTTAGCACGCACCTGCAGATGGCAGCAGCGGTGCCGCTGCATGTGAGTCTCTCTTCGCTCTTCGCGTCATCAATGGCAACGGCGTGCTGGTATCACAATTTCTCAGTGGCTTTGTTTTTGTCCGACAGACACATGATCGTAGTACTAGGCACGAAATTGATCGTAGATATTGTTTTTCTTGTGCAAAACGCGTGAGTCCGCCGGAGCGGAGTAACGATCGACGGGGATTCGTCGCGGTCGGAGTAAACAGATGAGAGGGGATCGGGATTGCTCGCCGTCGCCGAAAGACCGGAACGAATCTAGCCGTTGGAGCGAGCTCCTCCTCCCAACGCCCCTCTCTCCTACCTCGTGAGGTGCGGCGACGTACTCCATTTTGTACAGTACTACTGCTCGGGGCGGGCCGGGGCATGTCGTGCTGGGGCAACTCGTGCGTGGCCTTTCGTCCCATATATAGCGGCGCCATTAGTCATTACCTTATCTTGACCCGCCTGGTCGCCTTTGGCCTGCGTCGATGGGAGCTTGGCGTGCTGGCGGCCGGAACGCGAGGATTTCAAAGTTGGGGTCACACGAACGGAACTATTCGAGTAGTTATTTGTCGGGGTCACACCAAGGAGAATGTCCAACCCTGCCCGTTCTTGCTGCTGGAAAGTGGGGGCTCATTGTTCACTTTACGCAACAGATTGAGCTCACTGTTGCTTATACGCACTCCGCTTTATCATCCTGTGGGTTAAATAAACTACACATGCTGGTACGTAGATTTCAAATTTGCGACGTTCCTTTCTTTCAGGCACAGTGGTACTAGGTTCATGGCAAATTGTGAGAGTACTAGGTTCACGGCAAACTGTGAGTGAAGCAGTATCAGACCAGACGCATTACATCACTGTCAGTCATTCTTGATTTCTAAGAAAAACATATCATTCTTCCTCTCTCTCTCTCTCTCTCTCTCTTGTAGCTTTTATCCCCTTGATACGGACTTTTAATTTCAATAAACCGTCATTTAGGAAAGCAACAAATCATTCTTAACTTGTTTGTTCAACATAAGAATGATCCATACAAAATGTGCATTGTTGGCACTCGTAATTTGCGAGCCATTGGTGTAAGTCATCCTACAAATTGTCAAAAAGTGGTCCCTTTCAAAGCTGTCAGATTGTCATCCTACGTCCAAAATCAACCGCGTGTTAAATTATTTTAAGTTTTAAATATGAAATGCAATGTTAAATTTGGAAAAGAAAAAAAAAAGGTCTGGATGGACCAAATGTGTCGGCCCGTTGGGTGTAGTGACCAGGAAAGGCCGGACGGGGACAGACATCTGTCCGTTTCGCGACCCAAACAGACAAAAAAAAAAACATATCCAATTTCGGTCTGCTTGGGTCGGCGTGTTGGAGATGCCCTTACAACATCTCCTGTGTGCTTTCTTAACAAAACTATTTAATTACAAATTTAAAAGATGCATGCATCGTTAAAAAACCACGAAGAAAAAGTTGTTGTACGAAAATAATCACGCGATGGCCTAGCAGGGTGCTGAAATTATTGCTTGCTCGATTGGTGGGGTGCTAGAGTCGATATGGGTCGGGCTGGCAGAGTGTTGGAATGCCAATGGGCTGGCTGGGCTGGAGTGGACATTCTATGCGTCGCGCATTGGTATCGAATTGACCTATCTTTTCATCCTCCTATATAGGTAGAGGGAGGTTGTTGCTTTCATTCTTGCTTGATTTCGTTATTGCTCTCTGTGGTTGTGTAGGCTCCTCTCTGTGGTGTTGACGTTTGTTGTATAGTTTTCGTCCGGTTTCTCCCGCTAATGAACCATACACCTTTTTCTTAATTAATGGATAAGGCAATGCTTTTGCGAGCGATTGGTAGTGTTTCCCTTAATAACTCACCGATCAGGATGGCAACGGGTACGGGGATGACTGGGGATGACTCCACCATCCCCGCCCCGATCCCCGCCAATCCCCGTACCCATCATCCCCATGAAGCTTTGCGGGGACAAAATGATCCCCATCCCCGTTAACAGTGGGTAACGGTTACCCATCGGGTATCCATGGGGATGTTAATACTAACTGAGAATGGTGAGATTAGAGAGGGCATGGTTGCTAAGTAAGGTGGAGAAAATAATTATATGGATTATCTAGGTTTTATTCTATTTATTATGCTTTTTTTGAATATATTTTAGGTTTATCGGGTATCCATGGAGTCCCCACGGGGATGATTTCATCCCCATCCCCGCCCCGCGAGGCTAACGGGTACCCGCCAGACAATACCCACGGGATGATTTCATCCCCATCCCCGCTCCATAATGGGTAAGTCCCCGCGGGTACCCGTCCCCACGGGGAATATTGCCATCTTGACTCACCGATGTGCATCTATCCTCTAGTCTAGTTTTACGAATCCAATTTCAGACATTGTACACACAACACATAAGAAAATGTAAACCATATAAGAAAAGAATATTACATCATGCAAATCTCTCTACCATGATGTCTAGTCTTATTCTAGAAACCGGCCAGATATAATGAGATAATTACTCTTGATATCTGATGATCGGTGATGGTAGCGTTGGATTGTGTCCCAAGCGAAGGTGTGGATGTAGTAAGTAGCAGTTTTCCCTTGTTAACGAACCGAGGTTTATCGAACCAGTAGGACTTTGAAATTAACAACAAAGTAAATGTTGAAGATCTCTAACGCTTAATCTTCAACAGATGTGGACCTGCACACACTCAACCAATTACTTTGCCCCCAATGGCGGAAAGGTTGTCAATCTTTCCGGTCTCGCAGAAAACAAAGCGGTTAATTATATAGTGAAATAGATGAAAATATGAAAGTGGACCAGAGGAGTAATAATGATGAAAAGTGATGAATAAAGGTTGCAATCAATGTACAAAGATGGACCGATGGCCATGGGCTCACTAGTGGAGTCTCTCAAGTAAATAAAATACTCATATGATGGGCAAACAAATTACAGCTAGGTAATTGACAAGATTATAACACAAACTTAATCTAGCTATGACATAGAGAACATGATAATATTTATGTAGGCATCATGACAATGAACAAATACCGTTGAGTCCAACTGCATCTTTGTCTAAAAAGTCCCCCGTGGGATCGCTATCTAGCCTGTCACCCAACGGTATTAAGTTGCAAGCAACAGACATTTGTATTAAGTAAAGCGCATGAAGTAAGCAATACTAACATCAAAAGAGTTATTAACACCGCTGTTTTACTCTTAGTAGCAACAGCACACCCTCGCCCTTAGACGTTTCTGTCACTCGTGCCCAGGAACAAAAGGGGACATGAAGCCACTATCTAGCATAAATACTCCCTCTTGGAGATACACACAATCACTTGGCCAAAGTAACGACGCACATCAGAGAGCATGCAAGAACATAAATCAACATATAAGAATCATGCACAATCTGATCATAACTTCATAATTCATCAGATCCCAGCAAACACATCACATAGCATTACAATAATCGATCTTAATCATATTAGGCAGCTCACAAGATCGTAATACATGAAACACAAGGGAGAGAGACTACCATCTAGCTACTGCCATGGACCCGTAGTCCAAGGTGGGACTACTCACAAATCATCCCAGAGGAAGGCATGGCGATGAAGAGCCCTCCGGGATCGATCTCCCCTCCGGCAGGGTGCCGAGATCAGCTTCAGAATCACCCCCAAACTAGGGTTTATGGTGGCGGCGCCTCGGGGTGACTTCTCTGGAAAATAATGGCCGCCTCGACGTTTTTGGGATTAATCTGATTTTATAGGTGTCGGAGGGGCCCGAGGAGACCCACCAGGAGCAGGGGCAGGTCCCACCCGCCTCCCTAGGGTAGGTCGTGGCTGGGGGTCATCCCTGCCCTGTGGGTGGCCCCCAGGGCTGCGCTCTGGACTAAAACTCTGTCTTGGTGAATAAAAATCCTCGTAAATTTTGAGCGCATTCCAAGAATATTTCCTGTGGCAAGTTTCTGAAACGAAAAGACAGCAAAAACAGGAAACTGGCACTAGCCATCTTGTCAATAGGTTAGTCCGACAAAATGCATAAAAATGATCTAATAAGATAGTAGAAATATGTGACAACATCACAAAACTAGCATGGATCAATAAAAAATTATAGATACGTCTGACACGTATCAATATCTTCCTCGTTGCCTCTCTTGAGAGTGGACAACTCTTCCTATTGCAGACCATATATTGCAACAATTCCTGGGTATTTTCTTTCTGTACTGCAATGCCGCACCACTTGAGTGTCGGCAGGCCTTTCTGATTTTTTGGTATCGATCTGTACGTAGAATTCTGATTCAGCAAGTTGTCATGAAGATCATCAGTGTATAACAGAACAGGGAGACTCGCAGCTAACACTATTTCTCGCGTCTTGCTTGCACCTGCTCCTTTGGATCCAATTGACCATAGTAGCTCACCTCAAACACACAACAAAGCATGTTGCAATGAATTGTCCTATCAGCACTTGAGAACTTTTGGGGGGTAAATCCATCAACACGTCGGACATAGTTATGGATGGATTTGGCGGATTTTCATAAAGCAAGTTTTCCACTCAGTAAATTGAAACTTTGGGAGTAATAACTCTCCTACCAACTCTTTCTCACTCCTTAGAGTCTACTTCTCTACTATTTTCTTTCGGCTGTGTGCATTTTGGATATGCAGAGGCCGGTTGTGGACGCTTCTAGTTGTGTCAACTTGATGTAAACTGGTTAAAGTCTAATAAAACGCTCTTTATCGAAAAATAGGCACATTTGTCTTTTAATTGTGAGTTTTTAACTTTAACAACAATAGTAATTAATAGTAACTCATGTTGCTCGAAAGGTAACATGACATTCATTTTTAGATGTTTTTATATGATGCAGAAGGTTGGTATCTTAGAAAAATTGCAACATGGTGACCCAATTATTCTGTCCGCATCCGCACGGACCGATGACCCAAGCCGACGGCATAGATGGACCGTTCTCCATTTTGCTATCCGGTTGAACCCATTTACATTCCAAACTTGGGCTGAGTTTGCGTCCAGTCAGACACGCCGTGGATGGCTCGCTGTCCTTTGTTGACCTGCCTGTCAGTGGCACACATGCCAACACCCCATCCTCCCTCTCCCTCCTCTTTGCCCCTCTCCGCTACCACGCCTCTGTACGTCCTCCTCGCTGGTTCCGCAATCTCCCACCGCCGCCACTAGCCGGAGAAGAGGTCGTCCCTTGATAAGGTGTTGTTTCGATAGCATGCCAACGTCGGAGTAGCTTAGGTCGTGCAGCCTTCACCAACTTCAACTCGTGTCGTCGCCGTCCTCGCCACCGGCACCTGATTCCACACCGGTGCTGGAGGTCAAGTTCAAAGGGTGAGCTCCAGGATCCGACTAGGACAAGGAGCGTTTGCCGTAGGCTCGTCCACGCCCTTGACATGCGCCCTCCACAACATGTTCTTACGTTTCCCAACCTAGAGGTGAAGTATGAATTCACTTCCAGAGATCATATAGCCTAGATGAGTTTTAATACCAACATGTCATCTATTCATCACCCGACGATGATAGTAATGTTATCATGGTTGTTGCTCTCTCATCCATGACCACAATGAGAAGCAGCGACCAAGGTTCAAGGGCTCGATAAAAGGGACGAGTTGGTGCTTTGGATCGTAACAGAGAAGCCGTCCATATCCAACTATATGCCGATTGCTTCCATCGTAAAAAACCACTGTACCCTCACTACCTTTTCTGGCAGCACTTCTAGACGTCGAGACTTTTGTTTAACCGTATTCGGGAGGGAGAGGGCTTATGAAGATTACATCCAATGCAAGAATGATCTTGTTGTTAAGACTGGCTTCTCCTTTTATCAGAAATGTACTACGGCTGTTCGGATGCTTGCATATGGACTTGTTGGTGATCTTATTGATGAGTACGTGCGCATGAACGAGTCCACATGGCTCTAGGCAATGTACAAGTTTTGCAAAGTGGTGTTCAGGTGTTAAAGAATATTTGAGAGAACCAAATGGCCCGAATCAGCTTGATTGCTAGAAATCAATGCTTCAAGAGGCTTTTCTGGTATGCTTGGGAGCATAGATTGCATGTATTGGGAGCAATATAAAAGACATGTTGGAGAGTGCACAATCATACTTGAAGTTGTGGCATCACAAGTTCTCTAGATTTGGCATTCTTTCTCCGACATGGAAGGCTCTCACAATGATATCAACGTACTTCAACGTTCTCCAGCGTTCTCTAGGCTAGCCAAGGGCAATTCTCCAAAAGTCAACTATGAGATTAGTGGCCACCAATACAACAAGGGGCAATATGTAGTTGATGATATCTATCATTTGTGGTCTCCATTAGGGATATTATAACTGCTACAAACAGAAGCTCTCTCACGCCCTCGTCGATTTCTCCCGTCGGATCACGCTCCCAGACCAATTTTGGCTGTTAGATGTCCAGCAGTTTCCGAAGTGGGCCGAAAATCCCTAGGGGCAGCTATTCTGGAGATCAAATTGGACTGCTCTGATTAATTGGCCCGAAAATAATCGTTACAGCCCAGGTACACGATTAGTAGACCGCCTAGAAGCTGGTATGACTGGCCACACCGCACACCCACCGAAGCTCTTCGCCCATGACATTCTGGGCCTCGGCAGATGATACGACATATATGGAGATGCAAGCCTCGCGACGATTGAAGCTGAATCGGTTCGTGGAATCCATTAATGCTACCTGAGGTGCGCCACTCGCCGGCGGTGTGTTTATGTTTTGTTGTCCTTCGGTTCTTGTGCCTATATATTCTAGGAAACCGCTAGCGAGCAAGAGAGGCGGCGGTCTGTTGCCGAGTGTCGATAATAGAGGTCGATGAGGTGAATCGGAATTGAGATGGAGGGCAAAGCACCAAACCTTGATCTCCACGACTGTAGGAGCAGCAGCAGCAGCACGCCAATGCATGGGTCGCTCCCCTTGCGTTAATGTTGATGGTCGCTAGCTCCTTGCGCTCAGTCGATGTCGATGAGCATGGCCTCAGCCCTCACTATTTCTACCGTACCGGCCGCGATCTGCAGCGAGGCAACAGCCGCCGCTGGTACGACAGCCACGTTTCTAACTCCACTGTTGCGGCAATGAGCCCTTCTTCTTCGTGCTCATTGTCCAAGATGATTTCAGGCTGCTGCGTGGTGAGATGATTGGTTATAGACGAGGGGAAATCCCAATCTTTCAAGTGTTATCTCTTTGTACCTTTTTTCCTTCTAAGTTTTCCTCATATATTTATCACTTGTTGGGGAGAACTGTGACGGCAGTATACTTTGCAACATATGCTATTCTGATTAGATTCTTGGGTGAATTTGAGTGTTGTGGTATTACCTCATGTTCTATCTCATCCCCACGGTACCACAGCTTCTGCTCGTCCATCCTATGCCCTCGGGAGGATTGGAGGGCGGATCGGCAGAGCCCGGCGGTTTGAGACACTGCAGGTTGCAACTGTCAGCGGTCAGCCTCTCCTAGCACGCCGGCTTGATACAACTTTCTCTACGCCCTGGCACAGGTTCAAACCCTCTCATGTCATCTAACACTGCAGCTAACGTGTATGTTCAGTGTATTTTTACTTTATTTTCGATCAGAAATTATTGTTGTATTGAAAACTTATACCATCTTCAGTTCAAATATGGTAATCCTGATGTTTTACCCCCTGTTTGAATTAACGAATCATGTTATTAGTTAACATGGCATACTTTTGTTACGACCTTGACTCTTATTTAATTCGTTCCTCCATAACTTCTGGTAAATCTTGTGTTTTCTAGCTGTTTTAAAGAGCAAACTCCAATTGATATTTTCAAGTCCAGACTCTGACATAGCGAAATTCAGTAGTACTACATTTCATGATTCGAGAGTTTAGAATGTACGTAACACTCTGCAGGGATATTATTATAGTAGATGGTGTTAATGCTAACCAGACCCCAGACCTTGTATAATTGATCATGCACTCAACTAATTATTCTATGCAACATATAATTTGTGGCGGTACAAAGTTTGCAGTGACCAGTGAATTCCGTATTTCCATATAGCACCGAGAATTGATAGTGTCCAAAGCTTGATGCAAGGTAGCTAGCTATACCTTTCCTCACATTTCATCTTCTTACAAGATTGCTACGTACATATATATTTCTGCTTACAGGGAAGAGCCCTAGAGAAATTGTTACATAGATAACGTAATTTTTGAACCTAGCTACTTTGGAAGAAGGGATTCATGCTATAGTGTTAATCATGTCATTGGTATTGCCCATATGGCCATATGCACGATTATGTTTCTTTGCAAATTTAAATTTTCATTTGTTAGAACTCACCTCTTCCCATTCTTAAACTGAAACATGCGATGTCTAATCCAACTTATTTACTAAATTACTATCACTCTATTGTAAAAATAGACGCCCGCGCCATCATAATCTCTTTTTACTTTCACAACACGTTGGCCCAAGTGTACTAATACAAATAACTTCACCAATCTATAAACTCTTTTTTCTTTGCCAACTCCTTATCCCGTAGCTATGCTTCAGTCCAAATACCTAACAATTTATTTGTCTAATGGACGGGCGCGGCAACGCGCGCCTACATGATCTAGTTTGTGAAGAAAGTAGTCTCCGATCCCATGGAGATAAGATGCCTAGTTTTTCTGAAGAACAAAGAAGTGCTAGGAAGGATGGTTAGTGGGTTTTTGATGTGCTCCAAACTTGTTGGGCTATTGTTTGGCGTCGTGTTGGAACATGGAGTGTTGAGACATTGTGAAAAGTTATGACCGTTGTGTGATCATGCGCATTGTGCAACATGATTGTTCAGAATGAGCATGATGACAGTATTTATGATCAAGGGTGGGAATTTCAGGCGAGTTGCTTGATCCCGAGTAACTTATGATGAAGTCATGAGGTTCTTCTGTTCAAAAAAAAAAAAAAAGTCATGAGGTTCCAAGCTCGCTGTTTGGAGCTCGGCGCGCACACTGCCACCTGGGTCCCAACAGTCAGTCTCCAGACGAGTTTCTTCTGGCCGCTTTGCAGTTCCAGATCTGCGGCTTCTCTTCTTCTGAAGCTTTCCCAATTTTCCATCCCACATCACGAGGCCAACTACTACCTCGCACGAACAGCCCAAACCCCCTTCTCACCTCTCTTCTCCTCGCCGTTTCTAGATCACTCGAGAAAAGCGATGCGGAAGAAGGTGAAGGCCGTGCCGGAGTGGCTCAACAGCCCAATCTGGTCGACCCCGCCGCCGGCCCCGGCCCCCGCCGACCCCTTCGGCACCGACTTCTCCCGGCCGCTGGCCCCGCCCCCCGAGCCGCCTCCTTCCGTCCGGCCGCCGCCGACGTACGAGCAGGCGGTGGGTTCCTATGCTGGCCGTGAGAGGGAGACAAGGGAGGAGGACGGCGCTGGTGCTGCTCTCCGGGCGCACCTGCTCGCCGACTTCAGAGCCGCGGTGGGTGAGGGTTTTGCTGCTGTTTTGGGGCCGGCCTGCTGGTTCCCGTATGGTCTGATTTGATCCGCGTTTGCCAGGGTTCTTGATCGTTCTGCCCTTTTCCGTGGACAGCTGTCGAAGAAGGTGGTGAACATGGGGGAGCTGCGGAGGCTCGCCTGCCTTGGCGTGCCAGAGGGCGGCTCCGACGTACGACCGCTGGTGTGGAAGGTCCCCACTCGTCTTCTCTGCTGCTACTGCCGCTCCATTTCATTTCAATTTATGGGCCTTTAGAATTCTGTTTGTTTGGAATTGTTTTCTGTAGCAATTTTGGAGGTTTATGAGCCAATTTCGAAAGGCATAGGGTAACAAATGGAAGAACTATTACAATGTTCCCCAAGACAATTCGTTAGTCGTCGATGAACTTAGAAATGAGTATAAGAACCATGCTATCGTTAGTATATATGATTAGCCAGAAAACTACAGTACATGAAATTTGGCTTTGCCCTGCTTTACAGACTGTAGTCTTAAGATAAAAGGTTGGGGGGCATGGAATTGGAGGTAGATGGTGTGGTTGCTCTTGTAAATCAACTTTTAGTGGTTTCTCGTTATATGCCGTGGAGGGGGTTTGTCCTCGTTTAGATGCTGCTAGGCATACTATTAGTCAACAATTTTCATTCTGTAGTTGAAATCTACGAGGGAGTGAACACTATGCTCTCACATGTTATTTATTTTATTTACATCCTCGTATAGTCGTATGTACATGCAAATCGTCTGTGTCTACCTGAAATTGCCCTTCTAAAGTTGGCTGCTATGGTTTAAGCACGGATATCAGTCGTAACTGACCCCACTTTGTAATGCTGTGTCAATATAATTTTCTAGATATTTTGCAAAGTTACGATTTTATGGTTCGCAGGTTATTACTAAGTATGTAATGTAGGACATGCAGTTAGGCTTCTAATAAATCTGTTATCCAGCTACCTTTTTCTACAAGAAACTTATCTGATTATATTTATAGCGTGCAGCTTCTCTTGGGATATTTGCCAACTGAGCGATCTTTATGGCCTTATGAATTAGAAAAGAAGCGGAGCCAGTACAGTGCATATAAAGATGAGTTTCTTCTAAATCCTGTAAGCTCTGATATCCTGTCTCAGTCATCAGTTCTGAATATATATTTACACTAGGGAAACTCCGGTACCAGTTATTGTGATTTCTACCAAGGGTGGAAACAACTTCACTTAGCGTTGTCATTATTCGATTCAACTTAGCGTTGTTATTACAAACATTACTTTTATGTGAGTGATTAATACATAGACATACAATAGTGTGTAGCTATTTGCCTATATTGTATAGCTATTTGCCTACAAATAGACATCCACAAATTAACACGAAAGTGGAAAATCAGTTAATGATCACTACTGCATCGTAGGTTTGCATATACTTCCAGTTTCAGGAGAACTGAACTTCTTAACATGATAGATATGCACACCAACTTGTATAATTCTTTCCAGCCTTAATATCATTGTTTGGAGTTTGCTTGAGAATTTCTATTTAGAATATAATCCAGAACCATTTAATAGCGAGTGATTTTCCGTTTTAGGCACTTTAATTTGTTATGTATGAAAGTGCTGATGGTTTCTTTCTGCGTCCAGTCAGAAAAAATACATAGAATAGAAGAATCAAAGCTGTCAAGAAAGAAAGAATTAAATAGTGACAGAAATGGCTTACTCCCAAGGTCGGAAGTTACTAATGAAGAGCACCCTTTGAGCTTTGGTAAATCTAGCTTGTGGAACCAATACTTCCAGGTACTACTCCATATTATCATTGTCTTGTTCTGTTAGGCTTTTACCATCTTATGAGTTAGTATTCTTGGTTTGGAAAATCAGTGGTAACCTGAGATTTTGTTTAGGTCAGGGATTGCGCCGATTTAGCTGAAATAGCACTAATGTGTTACTCGCTGTTTGCGTTTGTGAGTTTGTCTGTTCTCATAAAAGTCATTAGCTGTTGTGCCAAATTTCAGTAGAACTTGAAAGTAGCGGAGGACCAGCAGAACTTTTCGTGATTTCCTGCAATGACCGTGAGATTTAAAATGCTGCTAACAACTCATGTGGTTTGTGTGTACCCATGTGCTTTATTCACCAGATACTCGATATGATACAGGCACTGGCACATCCTCATTTTTCACCCAACTTGATCCTATTGTTATTTTTACAGTGAGGGTAATTTAAGCCAGTTTGGGGCTTGGATTAAACTCCCACGCTGCATGTGGCCTCTAGCAATGTGGCCTCGAGCAGTGGAGTTGCATGTTAAACATTTGAGCGATTTTTATTTATGTGCTCTTGCAAAAATTGAATTTCTTGCATGATGACAGAAAAAGTAGAGGTTGTCGTTATCGAGACAATACTAGAGTAGGGGTTTTCAATGCTTAGCAAGTACAGCACATGTTAGTGTGGTGCGTAAGGGGCCTTATGAGAACATTGCTGTACACCGACAAATTTGACATGTCAATGTTTTGAATTAAGTTCGATTGCCTCGTGGAGCACGACGCACTCCTATGTTAGGAGAAGTGTCGTGGTATTGTCGAATCTAGCCGGGATAGGGGTGTCATCCGGCTAGGCATACACGCCGACGGTAGAGAGAAGATGTGGGGGAGGAACGTAGCGGGATTCCGGTGACGGGATTACACACAGTTTACCCAGCTTCGGATCACACGACGGTGGCGTGATCCTACGTGCTGCTATAAATCACTATAAGGCAATATCGCCGAGTTACAATGATGTTGTGTGTATAGCCTGGTGTATGAGGCTGTAGAGATTGTCTCTGGATCTGCCCTAAGGCGTCCCGTAGGCCGGCTTATAAAGGCGGCCAGGCCTAGGGCTTACAAGGAAAGTCTACCGGCATAAGGAAATAGGAGTCCTAGACTAATACGGCTTAGTTGTCTTCGTCTTGTGCGCCAAGTCGGATGGTTACTGGGCCTTCGTCTTGGGTCCTCCTTAGCCGGCTTTGCCTTGTCCTTGCGCTTCAGCATACTGGGCCAGCCGGCATTACTACCTGTGGGCCATCTTGGTATACTGAAATATGTACATGTCGATGATACCCCTATTGGGTATATCCCCGACATTAGCCCCCGGAAAGTTTTGAGTTCTCCAGCGGCCGGCTTCTTCGACGGGCTTGAAGTAGTTTCGCCTTTGTTTGTCTTGTCTTGGTTAGGCGGATGTAGAACTTGAAGCTTTGCCGAAGAAAATAATCCGACATGTACTGCCGAACTGACATCGTCTTAATTTCCATTTAAGACGGATTGACTAGGACGCCCGGACTGATCGATTTTATATCGTGCCGGCTTGTGTCCAGTGGAACTCGTCTGATTTCCATGCTTCTGAAGTAGGCCGCGTCCGGTCTGCTTTCAGAATTGAACTGTGCCCGCTGGTGCCGGCTTTATTGTCCATTGGGAACACAGTCAATTTACATGTCTCAGAATCGAGTTTATTCCAAAGAGTGGATGAAGAAAAAATCTCCGTCCAGGTGGATGTAGCCCCCGAGGCTCATGTCGGCTTATGAAGTAAGGCGGCATGAGACTCAGAAAATCCGATGACTGTAGCCCCCGAGCGTCGGCTTGATGTAGATCAACGCAGCCCCCGAGCTATCTATCAAAACTTTAAGTTCCGACAGACTGTAGCCCCCGAGGCTCATGTCGACCTGAGGCTTGATGAGAACATCTCGCCGGGTAACAGGGCGCAACGCCAATCTGTTTAAAACCCAGGAGGCGGCTGAATGAAAACATCTCGCCGGGTAACAGTGCGTGATGCAAATCTGTTTTAAACCCAGGAGGCGGCTGAAGACGAGTCGGCTTGCAGGAGACGTCCTTGATGAAGCGGCAACAAAAATACCTGTCGAATAAACAATAACTGCATTAAGCTGTACTTTAAATGCAAGCTGAACAATTGTAAGGCCTAAGCCGACAGTTTTTTCAACAAAAACATTGGGTTGCAGATTATCTGCGGTCCGCCCTTAAGTTTTCTGGCTTATGCACTTTAGCCATATTTCGTGTGTTAGCAAACCTCTAGCACGGAACGTCTGTTGGGCAACAGGGATGCAATACCAATCTGTTTAGACCCAGAACAAGCGCCGGCTTTTGGTGCCGAAACACCTACTTAGGCGACCCAGCACATAAGCAATCAGATGAATACTTTTAGGCGGACAAAACATTAGTTTACACGGCAACATGGCCAAAAAACATCAGAAACATAACCACTAGCACGAAGCAAATTCGGGTTGACATTGATAGCTTAGTATATATGATCATCGGGAAATAAAAGATGGCATGATCTCACAGAGCGAACCAGAATTTATTTTATGAGCATATATAATGTTAACGAGAGAATTGTTGAAAACTTAGCTTTTTGTGCTCTTGGCGTTGATGACGCGCAGGTTGGAGTGCGGCGATGAGTAATTCGCGACGGCAATTAAGCCGAACTGCGACGACGAGTAGGCCGCAACGACAAATTAAGTTGGATCGCGACGATGTGTATGCCGGAAAGGTGTGTCGTCCGTGCCGTGTTGGCGATGAAGTCGAAACACGATAAAGCCGACGACAGATCCGCCAAATCCGGCGAAAAAAATTCAACCGTGACGCGTTGCTGCGTAAGCCAAAACATCGACAATGAATATGTCGTAAACACATCGTGCCACATTAGCAATTAAGCTAGAACGTGACGACGGGTAGGCAAGAACGCGGAAAAAACATCATGTCACGTTGGCTATTTAAGCCGAAACACGACGATGGATAAGCCGAAAAGACGTCATGTTCTGCTAGCAGGACACGACAATAATTACGTCTAAAAAACATCGTCCGCGCCGACAATTAAGCCGGAACGCGATGACGGGTATGCCGAAAAGGTAACATGCCGCGTCGGCGATTAAGCCGGAACACGATAATAAGTACGCCGGAAAAAAGTCGGCAACCATGAATTCGCCTAGACCGGACGTCGGAAGCCGGATGTGGCGCTGATGACGATGAACTCGTTGGTCCGGAAAAAACATCGGCCACGTCGTGACGACACATAAGCCGGAAAATGTCGAGCCAGAAAGACAAAGTCGTAGTTGACGATGACGCCGCCATGTTCGTGAGGACGCGTGAGCTTCCGCCATTGTTGATGTCGAACTCGAGCGCGTTGACACAGATGAGCCGGCCAGATGCGATCTGACTGATAATGTCGATGTTGAATATGTCGAACCACATCAGCATGCTAGATCCAATTGGCATAACTTTGCTTTGCACGTAGAAAGCTAGTACCAGTACGTACACATGCAACTCTCAAGGCAGAACTGATCAGTGCCATGAGATGCATTTTTTATTTATTTATTCTTCACGTGAATAGTGGCATCAGGTGGATGAATCTTGGGACTAGCAACCAGACGAGGCTGCTGCTGACGATGGCATACACGGGAGACGTATTGTGCTAACCCGTGAGGCTTCGGTTTTGGTTTCCTTGGAAAGTAGAGATCGATCCGGATCACATGAAAAAGCTTGCCTCCGCTCGTCGGCAATCTTCAAAGAGATTTTAATTGCCGGATACGCGGAAGTGACCCGTCTCCATCAACGCGCAGGTACGGACAAGAAGATGACACTTGAACGCCGCGGTAGCTTTTGTCGATGAAGAATTTGACCACGCCGAAACGGGCGAAACCAACCAGACGCGATCCGGACGCAGCGGAGGGGAAGTAGTCGATCACGCCGAATCAGATGAGCCGGCTAGATGTATCTTGCCGATGATGATGATGTCGATGAAGGATCCCGCCCGGATCGTCGCCTATACACCTCTCGCCCCACGGTGGGCGCCAACTGTCGTGGTATTGTCGAATCTAGCCGGGATAGGGGTGTCATCCGGCTAGGTATACACGCCGACGGTAGAGGGAAGATGTGGGGGAGGAACGTAGCGGGATTCCGGTGACGGGATTACACACAGTTTACCCAGCTTCGGATCACACGACGGTGGCGTGATCCTACGTGCTGCTATAAATCACTATAAGGCAATATCGCCGGGTTACAATGATGTGTGTATAGCCTGGTGTATGAGGCTGTGGAGATTGTATCTAGATCTGCCCTAAGGCGTCCCGTAGGCCGGCTTATAAAGGCGGCCAGGCCTAGGGCTTACAAGGAAAGTCTACCGGCATAAGGAAATAGGAGTCCTAGACTAATACGGCTTAGTTGTCTTCGTCTTGTGCGCCAAGTCGGATGGTTACTGGGCCTTCGTCTTGGGTCCTCCTTAGCCGGCTTTGCCTTGTCCTTGCGCTTCAGCATACTGGGCCAGCCGGCATTACTACCTGTGGGCCATCTTGGTATACTGAAATATGTACATGTCGATGATACCCCTATTGGGTATATCCCCGACAAGAAGCGATGAGAGGAGTGCTCGACTAGTGGGGCATCTCTGAGATGCGGCCACCTCTAAGCTCCCCCTCTCCCGTTAATCCGAGCCTTAACTAGGTCCCTTGGATCCTGAACTCAGCCCCAAGCTTTACAAGGTCCCTTGGGGGTCTCCCCTTTAGTTGATTCAACTGAGAGAGAATGCGGGTAAATGCCTATGGAGGCTTATATATGCTAGGGATCATTGTCAGATGACAATAGCTACCCTTGGGGGAGAGAGGAAGTAAGGAGAAGAGAGGTGACTGACTGTTAATTTACCATTTCATGTTAGATTAGGGATGGAGAGTGGTGCATGGTCCATGGTGGACTAGCCCCCTCATCCCTCCACCATCGCGTCTTCTTTCTTCTATGTACATGTACATGCCACATAGGACTAGGCAGGGCCCATTTGGGGAATACTCTTTTCCCAAACAGGTCCTTATGACGCATGTGTCTAGTGATGTGCAACTGCTCATATTCCCCTCCAGGTTGTTTAGTTGCTTGTACATTTGAAATCCAGTGAACAGTTCATGTTTGACCTAAATGTGACTTACACAATCTGGTTATTGTCTCATAATTGAACAGTTGTTCTGATGAATATACATGTTTTCCAGGAATCAGAGATCCTAGAGCAGATAGACCGAGATGTAAAGCGAACACATCCAGATATATCATTTTTTTCTGCCAAGTCTAATCAGGTTTTCTCACTTATCTTATAGAATGTTCTAATTGTTGTCTTTACTCTGAATTTAGTTGGCGGCAGTCCATTCACCCTCGGAGATTATCTCTTAAGTTGCCAAAAAACTAGTTACTGCAATTACCAATTTATCATACATCCAGAATTCTATGTTGTAGAAGATGTATCACGATATTTTGATTAGTTGATTCAGTTGATGTATATTTTGAGATATCTTTCTTATTTGCGCTAAGTAGGGACTACGATGACACAAGCGTTTAAGCAACTCATGCAGTTAAATAAACTTCTGTATCAGTGCACGAGTATTTAACTTCCATAGCACTCTATGAGTATTTAGCTAGTCTGATGTACAAATATAAGTTTGTCACTTAACTTTCCATTTATACTCCTTTCAGGAATCACTAAGGCGTATTCTCATTATATATTCAAGATTAAATCCTAGCGTAAGATATGTGCAAGGGATGAATGAAGTTTTGGCACCTCTATTTTATGTATTGAACAACGACCCTGACACAACTAACTCGGTAAGGTTCCTCTTCCACACCCAGTCTAGAGCTGTAAAGCTACATCCTCTGTGTCTTTGGCTTGTAAAGTAGAATATTTTTTCACCCACGGTGAAGAAATTGTATGGACACAAGTTAGCAATGTGTATACTATGGTGCTTCATAGTTGTTCCATTTGATCAATGGTTTCACTTCCACAGACTGTTCATTGACTGAATTACCCCATTACTGGAAATGCAGGCTTCAGCGGAAGCAGACACTTTCTTTTGCTTTGTTGAATTGATTAGTGGCTTTAAAAACAACTACTGTAAGCATCTTGACAACAGCCGGGTGGGCATTCGGTCTACACTTTCAAAGTTGTCTCAACTCTTAAAGAAACATGATGAAGAGCTTTGGCGTCATATGGAGGTCATTACAAAGGTAGGTCATATTCGATATTTGATTTATGTTGGTAACTAATACAACATTGCTGTTTTGAGTGGCTGGAAAATTCTAGTGTGCCATGCAACCTGTAAGGCTGTAACTGCACTAGGGGAACATCTGTCATGTTGTCATGTTACCCCTCTTATGTTTACATCAGTAGCTGAATCTGGATGTGTCACTTTTAATGCCACCATATCTTATCCACGTTTTGTACTTCCGATCTTGTTTTGAGCAAAACAAGACACGTATTTAATTGGCACCTGGGCAGTGCCAGTGACAAAGTTTATTTTATGTTGTAGAATATTGACAAAAGAGGCTGATATGCAGCATTGAAAATGGATGATTATAGCTGTGATTATGTAGCTGCAAGCCACTGCTATTTGGCAACTGTCAGGGTCGTCCTTATATTTGGTGGACTGGGGAGACATAGTAATTGTAATCATAGAGTTACTGGTAGCAATCCTAAAAACATAAAAATAAAATAACCCACCTTAGGTACCATCAATTTTGTTGTTGAAATCATATTGGTTAGAGTAGCCATCCATTTATTGATATAACTTATTTTAGATAACATACTTTGTATAGCTAGCTGAGAAGAATGGTTTTAGGGTTATGAAGTCATGAACATCCTAATTCTAAATCTTAAGGAAAAACAAAAGACAACTGCAACTGAGATTGTTATGTTATTTGAAAACTAAATGAATACACACATATGTCTTCTCCCATTGAAATGGAAACACCATCACAAACAAAGCTACTCCCTCCGTATCATAATATAAGATGTTTTAGCTATTTGCATGCGAACTACATACGGATGTAGTTCGCATGCAAATAGCTAAAACATCTTATATTATGATACCGAGGGAGTATTCTTAATTTTAATCCAGTCATTGGTTGAACTATGAAGAACACTAAAAACTAATACAAGATGAGCTAATAATGTTAAGCTACACTGGTGTTCATAGATGGATATTTCCTGCTGGTTTTACAGCCTTTTGAATTCGCAGAGGTCTGCTGTGGTGTGCACAGCACACTAGAAATTAATGAAACATAAGATCTACTGATTCTGTATGGTTCAAAATATGAATGAGATCCACTGTTTAAACAAACAATGAAGAAACTAATAGAAGCTGAGCTGATAATGCTATGCTGGAAGATGACATAGATAGCAATGTGCACAGCACGCCAAAATTTTGAAGCATAAGATCTGCTGTTCTTTTGCTTCTCAGATGTGAACTTGCAGTTTATATAACTTTTCGCATGTACGTCACCTACCTTTGTTCTTGATATAGTTTGATATTGATAATTGAATCTTGAAAATGCAGGTGTACCCACAATATTATGCATTTAGATGGATCACATTACTGTTGACAATGGAGTTCAGCTTCAATGTGTGTATTCACATCTGGGATGCTATCTTGGGCGATCCAGAAGGTCCTCCAGTATGTATCCTCGTGACTAAACCTCCAAACAAAATCTGTGGTCTTATCTAATGCCTCCCGTGTTCTTGTACAGGACACCTTGCTGAGGATATGCTGTGCCATGCTCATCCTTGTCCGGAAGCGCCTCCTGGTTGGAGATTTCACTGCCAACATCCAGCTGCTGCAACACTACCCACAAACTAACATAGATCACCTCCTCCATATCGCCAACAGATTGAGAGGAACCGTAGCCAGCTAGTGACTTGGATCTTGTTCCTACATGTATGTACCTTGATCTTGTTTGTGTGGTGTTCACCAGGCCATATCAGGAAAAGTACAAACACAGCTACTGAACAGATCAATTTTGCAAGATGTGTTCTTGTGCCGTGTTTTGTTCTCATTTAGAGGTTAGCTCCGGGTACTTGAAAACTGGTGTTATAATGTTGATTTTATAGGCGAGGGTGAGTGAGGACACAAGCAAAAGCTATCATTGTTATATATGTTGCTTATGTACTCCACTGTTAATCTGACGTTGTTTGGACTTTTGAAACTGGCCTGCCTCACCAATTGCCGGTTAAAACCAAACTAATTCGAACCTGCTGCCTTGTCGGCCAGGATCCAGGGGTAATAGAAACAGCAATGAGGCTTGTCCAGACAATCATGACTATGATCTTGCTACTCAACATTGGGAATTATACTACTTCGTACAACATTTTTTTTTCTAGTCGAACTTTACATTTGTCATCTGTGGTATTCATATTTCTAGTAATGTGTCGTGGTTGTTTGGATTTCTTTGGTATTTCGTTTCTTAATAGATTTTCTCTGATATTCCCAGTCATGTGTGTAATGCTGTAACTCTTTTTTTGTATGCCGTGATAAACATTTGAGGTGTCTCTTCTCCTTTTTACTCGTTTGCCAACCGAGGGACTCAGAGAAGTATTTTTCTTTTCCAGTGGGAACCACATTAAGGGCTTGTTTGGCTGTCTGGGTTAAATAGCTCCGGGAAAATAATCTCGGCTGGGAATTTGAAGAAACAGGTGTAAAACCTTGAGATTTTATTCCCGACCACCGGACTAGGGGAAAATTTTCCCCGGGAAAAGGCCGGGAACTTCCCGGAATTGCAGGTACCAAACAAGCCCTAAGTGGAACTGAGGCTGATGGACAGTTCACGATGCATTCGATGAATATGGCCAAGTTTGAGAGACTTTCATGCGTCAATTGTGATGGAAATATAGTTTCTTGTGTGATGGACATATTTTGTGTTTTTGATATAGAAAAAAAAGCAGGCTATAGCGTTTTAAGACTTATCTCGCCAAATAAATCAGTATACAATAGCGTATTTTAAGGCTGATCTTATTTTGCTATAGCGCGCTATCTTTTTCTTGGTTTTTGATGATCCTATTCTTGCTCCATATGTAAAAGATCCGGACACTGAAAGGCCCATACTATTGTGAAAAATGATGATTTTGATCCTACTGGCAGAATTTAGCAAAAAAATAGCCTCTTCCAGGCTTAGGGGCAAAAAAAATAAAAAATACCGTTGTGGTCTGTTGTGACGGCGTTGAGGTCAGACAGACTAGCACCGTGGTCAATCGTCAATAGCGGTGCTACGATGGCGCTCTTGACTTTGACATGCGGGCGTGTTGTCGTGACGCTCGGGGCTTTGACATGCAAGCGTACGTGGATAGTTCAGCAACACACATATCGGCATTGTATCGTTATGGTTCCAGGTGCGGAGGCGTCACTACGGGTGCGTTTGGTTGTTCGGGCCGATTTAGGCCTTTCAGTCTTCGTGACCCTAGCGGGATTGGTCTAAGAGAAACGTGGGCAGAGTCATGTTCTGCAGTCTGTTTGACTGTCTGCATATTGTTTTTTTTTTCTATTTATTTCATATTTTCGTGCTTGGCAGCCTATAAACTCGACTTGAAGCTGTTTAGGTGCAAAACACACATGTTTGGTTGTGTGGTGGTTTAGAGATGTTATCACCACATTCAAACATGGTGACCTTACCACCTCCTAAAACACATGCACACAATCAGGGATCACACACATGCACACAATCAGGATCATACACAATACGGGATCATAAGCTGGTAGTAGTTAACTAGGTTCAGTGCATTTAACTACATCACATCAGGAGAAAGCACACACCCAGATGAAAGTAAGCAGGGAAAGGTAAACACACTGATCAAAACAAGTTTTGGACATTCTAACCCCTGGTTAACATCTAGCAGGGGCATTCCATGCCTCCGATGAACACTAAACAGGGGCATCCCATGCCCCTGATCAAAATGCAGCTACTAAACACCGACGAGCGCGCTGGTACTAGCCGTGCTCAGGACAAGCGTACCCCCTGGTGGTGGAGTCCAAGCTCTTGTAGATGTCGATCTTGAAACCTGTTACCGTGAGCTTGAAGACTACGACGTCGTCCTGCTTCAGATTGTAGTGGTAGACGACCTACGGCCAGTGCCTCTGCAGCACAATCTCGTCGGTGTTCTTGTAGTAGCTTACCTGAACATGCTCGTTGCAGAACTTGCAGACACCGATCGGAATGCATCGAGGGAGGGGATCGCCAGCCACGCCTTCAACGCAGCATGGAAGGACCTTGGGATGACGGCATGTGCAGATCACCCCGGTCCAGCTGCGTGTAGAAGCGCCTTGGCAGGAGAGGTCTTGGCATATGGCCGATCCTGGGCCTCTTCCCCTTTGTCATCCTCACCAGCTCCGTCGCCTCCTCTTCCCTCCCACGCACCACTGGCTTCAGCAGCCTGCTGTTGAATGGGATGACCCCGGGCTTGGGCACTAGGGGCTCAAACCGAGGAGGCACGTCGGGGAGATGTTGCTCGGCCTTGGGTACCTTGTCATGAAGGAAGACGTTTGTTAGCAACGGACGATGAAATAGCATAATAATGAACATGCATTGCATGGACAAAGAAACCCAAATCATTGCATTGACGCACTGGCCAGGTGCATTTCGGGAAAAAAGTACCCCAAATGTAGCAGTGCATGGACAAAGAATGAACAAGCAAGAAAACCCCCCAAATCGAGGATATGTGCATTTGGGGGGAAAAATACCCCAAATCACGCATTGCATGCGAATCTAAACTACAGATCGGAGGAAGTACTACATTCTTACATGCGAATCTACCATGTACTACGCTACTCCAAGAGTAGAGCATGCTAATTAATCAAGACACGACACACGAAACCCTAACCAAATATGGGATAATCTTCTTACCGGAGGAGCTCCTAAAGGCGCTGAAGGAGGTGGAGGCGGTGGAGGTCCTAGAGGCGCTGAAGGAGGTGGAGGCGGTGCCAGGCTTGAAGACGAAGGCCGCCCGCTGGATGAACCGGGGATCAAAATCCCCACAAAGGACGCTGCCATCGGCCCCATCAGGCCAATCGGCGCCGCCGCCCGCATCGCCGGGGCCGTAGGACCGGGCATTGATGGACCGTCCGTGGAAGCAGCCGTTGTTGCCGACGCCGATGATGGTCGACGGCAGCAGATGGGTGAAGGGGAGTTGAAGATGCGGCTAAGCTCCGACATTGAGATGTCCTTGGCAAGAATGTTGGACACCCAGCGGGAGTGCGGTCCGTTACCGGGGGGCGGGCGCGGCGGTGGACTAGGACCCGCCATGCCCTTCGGCGGTGCGGCGGTGAAGAGTGGTGGAGCTAATGGGGTTGGGCTGTGAGGGGAGTGGGGAGTTATGCCGAAACGTCCCGTCTCCCACGCTTCTCAACGCGTGCGTCTCCGTTGCACGCGTGGCTCTCCAAAGCCTGCCCCTGGAAGCAGAAACCGTTCCTCCTCAGCCTGGCCCAGTTCGTCAGTTCACCGCCGCACTTGGCGTAGAACAATTCCCTATTGTTGTTTGTCAAAGTTCTTGGTAAGTTCTTAGTTGTTTATATTAAGAGGTTACTTATGTGTTATTTCATCTTATAAAATTGATAAATTTATCGTTTTACTTGAGTTTTCCTACATCATTCAAGGGGTTTTTTGGTTCCGGTAAATATCCGTTTTATGTTCCGTGTCCGCACCGTATTCGGTCTGTATTTGTTTTCGACAATATTTGTTTTCGTATTTGTTTCCGGTGTTTCCGTATTTGTTTTCACTTCCGTAAAAAATATGAAAACTAATGTGGCACCACTGAGTTCCATCCGTATCCGCCCCGTTTTCATCCCTACTTTAAGGTTCGTGTGCATGCAGGAACGCGGGCTGGGCCAGGCCACCAAACGGCCGATTTTTGCATGTACCACCCTTCTCCTGATTGTCTACTAGGCGGGCTACCAAACGCGCCCTACATGTACCACCCTTCTCCTGATTGTCGAGATGGACTGTGTGGAGGCGGTGGCGACGATCTCAAAGAATGGCGAGGAGGATCGATCGGCAACAACTTTCCTCCATGGAGAAATAAAAACCCTTATTCAGGGTAGGGATAGAGTTTTAAAAATGCATTGAAAACTTTTCAGAAGAAATTCTTTTGTCTTTTTCATACAATCCAAAAATTAGTTGTTTTTCAGCGAAAAAGTTCTACTCACATAAAGAACATGGATATGTCCGTCCGCAACTTTTTTTGATTTTTTCTAATATTTGGAAATATGTTGTTTGAAAACGGGGTAGATGCCCCATGTTTAGATATGTATTTTCTAGAGTTAAGGTGCTAGATCTTATTAGGCGAGACGGGTCCAAGAGAGAAAGGTGGACTGGAAAAATTGTATCGTCAGAAACATTGTTTTGGTAGTCACGGACTGAGTCCAAGACGGACCCGAGCCAGAGTTGGATGCTTTCCGGTCCTGCTGGTCGACGGATCGAGCCAATGCCTCAGATCACTGAAGAAGCCGAGAAGGAGGAACTGCGACAGCGGCTGTGGTAGTTGCTAGAGCCCGACAATGGTCCCATGCCATTGCAGGGCCTCCGCTATGACCGATGGGTTACATGTAGGAAATTAAAAATTTCGACTTGCGCGTAACAGTCAAGATCTATCTATGAAGATACAAGTAAAAATGATCACATCTAATAGATCAAGATCCAAACCACTGGATCAAGATCTAAGACTTCTGATCTTGATTGGATTCATACCGACACCCTGTAGCGGAAGTAGATGGCAATGAAGCCTGTGATAGATCCTCGTAGCCGTGTTGGGGTACGAGGATGTTGGCAGCTAGATGCAGATCTCCACCACTAAGCCTAGCCGTGAAGATGTCACGATCCCCGCTCCAACCTGTCAGCGTACTGACGCTAGTGTCTCGCTCGAATAAGATCAAGCGTATGATCCATATGATCAAACGCCTCATCCCTCTGAGAGTATGCACGCATACATCTCCTTCAAATCCTGTGTGTGTGTGTGTGTGTGTGTGGGGGGGGGGGGGGGGGGGGGAGCAGCTCCACAACTCAAACCGTGTGAGAAAGGACGCTGCCCCTTCCCTCTTTATATAGGAGGAGGAGGAGGAGGGGGGCAACCTAGGGTTCCGCTAGGGTGAGCCGCCGCCCACATGGGCCACGAGGCCCAATCCGGCCAGGGATGCTTAGCCCCCATATCAGAATTAATCTGATATTGATAAAAACTATTTTTATGACTCCGGGACATCTCATGTCCGTATATTTAATTCTCAGAACTATTCCAAAATCTCTCCGAACATTCATCAACTTGTTCAACTAACTAAAGAAGACTTAAGCGTGTTAACCCTACAGGTTCAATAACGAGTGGACATTACCTGGAACATTTCCAGTCAATAACCAATAGGGGAGCCGTGGACGCCCATATTGATTCCCACTGTTATACGTATGGATTCGAGTGAACCTGTTAGTTCCCGTACACGTTTCCCATTGTTTCGTGATACTATTAGTTATAAATATGGTTCAGTAATGATATATCTTGAACGTAAGGCCTATATATTTCCATAAGCAATCTTTATCATAATTTCTTAATCACAATCTTATCAATTGAGCAACTGTAATTGGTTTATCCAACAATGTTTTATCTTTATGAAGAGAGATACCACTTTTGTTTAGCCAAGTTATCCTTTATTAAAAACACCTTATTATTGAGAAACCACATAATTTTTAAATTTTAAGGAAGATTTATAACTTCCATATTATTTACAAAGGAACCTAGTATGTCCATTCATCAAACTAGATGACCCGGAGCGCTATCGCGCCAAGGGCGAAAGCGATACAATATTTTGCATCTGAGATGTTGGCTATGTTATATGACCCCCGTTAAGTAGAAAGAGCCCTATAAAATTTAAACAATGTTCCGTGGTTGTTTAGATGACCCTTTAGTACTAATAGATACAACAATGTTCCGTGGTTTGTTCAATTCTATACGCATAAATATGTGTTTTTTATCCCATGATCATCAAATATGCTTTGAATGAATTATCTACGTGTAGCATTATAGGTAGTAATTGTTAGATGACCCGGTGCGCCACCGGCGCCGAGGCCAGAAGCGAGGCAGTATTTTAACCATAAGTTGTATCTGTGTTGTCATCCATGATTAACATTCATTGATCTTTGAAACATGAGAAATTAGCAGGTTCACCTATTAGCAACCAAGATTTCCCTGGTACTCGGGAAGTTGTTGTGTTTGTGGATAGAATAACCCATTTTGAAGCAGGTAGAATGAGCTTATGTGTAAGAGTATATTTCATTTCGTTGGCAAATAGATATGTGAATCAAATGAATACCGGCTCAGATATTCCTTTGATAGGTAACCAGTTTCCAAGGAAGTAAACATGATGTGACTTATCACCCACCCCATTAAGGTAATAAAACCAATGAGAAGCATACCATGAAGAAAATAGCAGGCACGGTCTGTAACATAGTGCTAATATTTGGACCATCTTCATCTCAACTCCTCGCCTAGAGAATCTACACGCACTATCTTTTTTTGAAAGGTCACCGGGGGGGATAAAATCCCCACCTGAATATATTTCAAAGTTGCCTTGAGACTTTGCAGCCTCTACAAGATAGATTCAAATGAACCAGAGTACACGGAGATTACAAGGGGAGAGATAAAGGAAAAAAACACACACACGATGAGGAGAGGGAGCGGCAAGAACCACCATGAGGCACAAGAAGATGAGGGGTGTTGTGGGTGTTGTCGAGGGGTCACAATACCAAGATTCAACAAAGAGCCTAGCGCGCCGCACCGGCGTGCGTATCGAATCCCACGGCACAACTCAGGAGCATCCACAATCAACGAGTGCTAAAGCCTAGCACCTAGCACGAACCTTGACTGGGATCTCCGCCACGAGAAGTCGAGACGACAGCAGGTTGGGGAGGCATCAATTGCTTCGTCATTGAGCAAAGGTGAGCCGAGACGCCACCAAGAGCCCGAAGCTCGCCACACTGCAACGGCCGCCATGGGAGGGTCTTGGGCAAGCACATCCAAGTGACCGAGACCACGCGAAGACCTGCCAAAGAGGGACAACAAACCACCATCGGCCCCAAGCTGGCCGCACCAACACCACCAAAACGCAACACCGCCAGCACACGCAGCAACAGAAGCCATACAAAGGGTCTCCAAGATGACGCCTCCAAGGAGGTTGTGTTGTCGAGCACAACACCGTCATCCAATCCGGCAAGCCGGGTCCAAGGTTTTCACCCGGAGAACGCCTGAGTACTGTAGGTGCCGGACCTCCACAACGGCACCTCCTGCGAGGAAACGACGTCTTCGACGTCGCTGCCGCCGGCAACGACAAAGTCGATGCAGGGTTCTCACCCGGAGTTTGAGCACATCCCTACAGAAAAGGCATTGATCACCACCAGCGACCGCCGCGGCCAACCACACCTCGTGGAGACCACCGAAGGGCAAACATCAACACAAAGTGGCAGATCCTCCAGAGCCGCCGGACGCAGCGCAGCCACCGAACCCCGCCGGACACGCACTATCTGATCATCTAAGGAGGATCCGGGACTGTAATAGTAATACTGACAACCAATCTTAATGTTTAAATATGCACAAACAACCCAATTTAGAGGAGACTTAAATGCACAGACAACAATAATAACTCCAGGATACTTAGCAGATGCACATCCGAGTAATTATTTCACTCGAGCACGGACCTAAATGTGTGGTGTGTCATGTATCCTGTACTAACCATCTATCCCAAAAGTTCGAACTGATGAAAAGCCTAGTACAATCTACATATACTGTAACACCCCCTCTCACGTGTGACTCGGGGGGAGAGGTCACACGTGCAACCGGAAGAAAGCGACGGCGCGCAAGTCTCAGAGGTATGGCGCAAGACAGGCTCATACTTGGACACAAGGGGGGTTACCAGCAATTTTTAATAAATTGCACAAACCAGGACTCGAACTCGAGACCTCAGGCTCTGATACCATGTCATGTATCCTGCACTAACCATCTATCCCAAAAGTCCGAACTGATGGAAAGACTAGTGCAATTCACATATACTGTAACATGGTGTTCTGTATTAGAAGAAATATCAAGATGGCACAAACCCTTACAACTCGACTCCAAAGGAAATGCAAAGCAAGAAAGCAAAACCTAAGTTACCAAAACACCAGAGAAAAGGCAAGGAAGAATCATCAACAACATTCAAGAATTAAGCATCATGAATGGAATGGGGAAAAGGTATTGCCATAATATATAAGTACAATTTTGGTACTTCTCAGTTTTTAATCAACGCAAGAACATTGCAAGTAAGCAGAGAAAATATTATGCCGCAGTCGATAGTAGCAAGACCTTGATGTCGGTGGCAAGTATAAACCTCGCTGATCAGCTCTTCTTTTATGCCATATGCTTGTTTGTTCTCACAGCAGAGAGCAGATAATTTCCTTGCTAGCTCTGTAAAATGCCAGGGATAAGAACTACACATTAATGGGATCACCACTGACAATCAGCCTACAGAATTATGCGGCTAAGTTAAATATCAACAATTTTTTACCAACCAACCTGCTAGTTTTACCAACCATCTTCAGGCTAAGTTTCTACAAATTTAAGCAAATCTTAGATTAATTTATTATGCTATAACCTACAGCCTATGAACCCATGTAAGGATCAACGTGGAAATAGATTTCCAGAAATATGAAAATTAACATCCATCTACACAGAAGAAAATAACATGCAGATATATACCTTCCAGGCATTTTTTTAATACAATTTGCATATAGCAGAGATCATTTCTTGCTAGCTGGCATACAGCAGAGATCATTTTGTAGTAAAAGAGACATACTGGAATTGATGTTGCCTTGGCCTAATCGAGCCCTCCGCTCAGGTTACCACTGAGTCGTCCTTGCCCTCCATGGACGGAGAGCCACAGGGGGAGGGAGGCAGAGGAGATGGACACGTACATGGCTGCAAACTGCATACCAAGAAAAGAGCGGTGTAAAAAGAACTATATATATAAGTAGCATTCAGAGAAATAAAAGGTCTCAGAGGTATGACATGGTATCAGATCCGAAGGTCTCAAGTTTGAGTCCTGGTTTGTGCAATTTATTAAAAATTGCTAGTAGCCCCCCTTGTGTCCAAGTATGAGCCTGTCTTGTGCCATACCTCTGAGATTTGCGCGCCGTCGCTTTCTTCCGGTTGCACGTGTGACCTCTCCCTCCCCGAGTCACTCGTGAGAGGGGGTGTTACAGTATATGTGAATTGCGCTAGTCTTTACATAAGTTCGGACTTTTAGGATAGTTAGGTAGTGCAGGATACATGACATGGTATCAGAGCTTGAGGTCTCGAGTTCGAGTCCTGGCATATGCAATTTATTAAAAATTGCTGGTAGCACCCCTTGTGTCCAAGTATGAGCCTGTCTTGTGCCATACCTCTGAGACTTGCGCGCCGTCACTTTCTTCCGGTTGCACGTGTGGCCACCTCCTTCCCGAGTCACACGTGAGAGGGAGTGTTACAGTATATGTGAATTGCACTAGTCTTTCCATCAGTTCGGACATTTGAGATAGTTGGCTAGTACAGGATACATGACACTATATATATAGGTAGCATTCAGAGAAATAAAAGGTGGTATTGCGCCAAACATCTACTAATCTACATGACTACACTCACCATTTAACCTCACAAACACTGTTATATGGACAGACAACTCAAAGCAGTGCGATGGAAAGGTTACTATTTGAGAATGTACTATTCCATTTGCGACACATTTCAGAAATCTGACAAATGATTGAAAGCAAAGAGTAGGAGTGGCCTAAGCTTTTAGTTCTAGACGATTTTATACTCTCAGGGGTATTTTCATACTGAAACTGGATAAACCAAAGCAGCCCTCAAATGGAATTAGCACGTCCCAATCTCCAGCCTGATACAACCAAAACACCCCCCCAAAGTACAGTGTCATGTTATATTTTGTTATATGAAGAATAAGAACATTTCTTCACTTATAGCTTCCACTGGCCTTTTTTAGATGTGCAATATATACAGCATAACCTACATAATCATGCGTAGCTAAAGACTATCTGAACCAACAAATCCCAAAGTTAGCGGGAAGTTACCTTCAACGTGCTATTCATAACATCAGAGCATCCTAGTCCTTCAGATACTTTGGAAACAATAAGATTTGACCTCACAAAGATAAATACCTACAAAATCCAGAGCTTCATGCACAATGCTACAGCATACAAATTACCAGTCGCCTTTGCTGGGAGTGCCCACTGATACGTCGCTGGTGGGTCTGCGCCATCGAAATTTGCCCGATTTTGGCACTTAGGCGTCTTGCTTAGGCACCCGCTTAGGATCAGAGCGGGGGTAGAACACTTTAGGACGCCTTACCACCTTAAAACAATGCCCGTAAAGAAAGCAACAATATAGAAACAGAACTATCACAAGATAGCAGTATGGAAGAACAGAAAAGTGTATACGCAAATTAATTATGGCGGAATCATTGCATTAATAATAAGTAGAGTAAGTAGGACTTTCTTCGGGGGCAGGATGATCATCATCTTTGTCTCGATAACAATTGTAGCATTATCCACCGCAGCTTGCAAGAAGGCTGAATAATTGGCAAGAGATTGAACTATTAGCAAGGAAGAGCAGCCAATCTGCATCTTTAATCAAGTGCAAGCCAACAGCAACCACAAGGAATGCACACACAGGGAAGATATATAGTGTAGGTGTCAGTATCCTGACAATAATAAATCGGACATATGGACAACTAAATGAGCATTCAGGACGAAACTTTTCTTGAAGGCGTTGTAGGAATTGGACTGCTAAGTGGTAACTGTGTTATTCCAATGATTTGGTTCAGCTACCTCATTCTCTTCTCAATTGTGTCTCCGCTTTAACTGAAGAAAACCATTCCTAAATTGTGAAGGCATCACGATATCACAGTGCACTTCAGAACGGTATCCAAAAAATGGATATCACTGAACGAAAACTGTCCTCTCTGCATCTATTCCAACAGATGCAATTTCATATTATGAACATTAACATGCCGTCACATGTAAAACTATTATCATAGAACAAACAGAAACCTTGCAGCTAAAGCATAGCGGAAAGCATGGTAGACCGAATGTCACAAACCCCATTATCATGAAGGTCAATAGGAATTTTAAACCTAGAATGAGCCGTTCTACCACCAGGCAATAAAAGTTATGCAACAGGGACCTGAAGATGCAAAATGAACCGTTCTCTGCTACAGTGCAAGGCAAGGCAAAATGGGAGTCAGTTTCATCGAGGTATTTCAATCTTCCAAACCATGGATTGTAATCAACATAAACAGACAAAAAAGGGATAAGACCAAGCTAAGCATCTGTTCTTACCAGGATGAAAACTATGAGATATCATTTATAACTAACAAGAGATATTTTCTAGTACCAAAAATGTTGTAGGTGAGTCAGTTTCAGAGTAATATCCCATTAGGCAGCATAAATATACCAGAAATAAAATGCATTCTTGATTGACCACTGGGACCTGTTTTGTGCTTTATAAGGCTAACACAAATAGAAAATGGGCACAAACTTGATATTAGATTTTTATTCCGTTGGAACTAAATGACTCCTGGGTAATTCGATAGCTGTACATAAACCCAAAACTTTTTTTTTTTTTGACGGACGACAGCCAGCGCTGCTTCATTATATTAAGAAGAATCCGGGACAAATGCCGGTTTGGATTACAGGGAGTTACAACAAGGAAGAAGAACTACATGACACTAAGCAACAGCCCCGCAGGGAAGGCCTTCAACTCTCATCATCTTCCGGTTACTGTTGGACGCCAGTGCACCAGAATCTTCACCGCCGTAGACGAAAAGCTTCAATCCGCCGAGATCAGCCACGATGGTGTTGGAGCAGCCGAAGGGCAGCACATTGCCGAGTCCACACCCGGACGAAGGGCCATGTGTCGCTGAGGCTTTACACAACAGCCAACAGCGTAATCGAAGGGCATCATGCAGCCGAGTCGACAACCGGGAATCTTCACCGCCACTAGCCCGGCCGTTAACCGGCATCAGAGGAGAGACTCCAGCCCCTCCGAAGAAGCTCGCATCGTGGCCATGGGGAGACGACACCGAGAGGAGAGCAAGTAGAGGAACCACCACCACCAAAGTCACAGGTCCCCAGCCGAATCCTGCTCCAAAGCGGTGCCCTCAAGAGGGAGCACGACACAGAGTGCCGTCACCACCGAATCCGGTAGAGCCGGGTCGGGGGTTTCCCCTGGAGCATGCGAGAAGAACACGAGACCACCCTCGACGACGCCTTCAGGAAGGTGATGACGCCCACGGACGTCACCGTCGTCGGCCGACCAAGGTCGAGCCATGCTTTCGCCGGCGGCTGCACTGTTCTGCACGCTAGACTGGCTGTCCACACCAAGCTTCCACCACCACACCGCGCACCAGGGCCGCCCCATAGCCCGTAGTAGCAAAAACAAAAGCCGCCGTCCCGGCGTCCACCGCGCCGGCGTGAGGCGCGAGCAAAGGGAGGCCGCGCTGTAGACCCCGCACGCACAGCTGCACGGCAGCTTCGGGCAGCACCAGGGCACACCGCGGCGGAAAACCACCGCGGACGGCCGCGGCCCGCCAAGCCCATCTGGGCCCAGATCGGGCCCTGGTAGCCACCGCCGTCACCTGCCGCGCCGGGAGTCACCGCCGCCACAGGCCGCACCTCCCATCGCCGCCACCACTCGCCGGCCGCCAAGAGGCAAGAGCACCGTCGCCCAGCGCCGCACAGTCGGAGCCGACGGAGGCGAGACGCAGGCCAGCACAGCACGCGCGTCCACCGTGGGATCCCTCCCAACCACCATTTTGGAGGCGGGAGCCGCCGCCACCGCGGCTAGGCCAGCGGGAGCGGCGGAGGAGAGGAGGCGGGCGGGGGGCTGGTGGCTGGTGGCGGCGCGCGCTAGGGTTCCCTCGAGTCGCCCACTGCGGGCGACGCGAGGGACGGGCTGCTTCTCTACCTAAAATAAACTGCAAAACTGAGAGACGCTACATAAACCCAAAACTGAATCAGGAAAACACGATATACCTAATATAGGTACTGTTATCTCCTCATATTCCAGCTTCCAGGAGTCACTGATAAGTTTCCTGAACAACAACACAAGGAACTAACTGGAAGTAGATCGAGGAAAAATGAACCAAGCACAAAAGGAACGCCATGGCAGAAATAAAAGAACTCGATTTGTGGGAACATGCAACCTACATACAGAGGAAGGCATTCATAGATCTCTGAAACTTAGTACAGGTAGAATTGCTTCACCATTATTATGCAGCAAAAGTCCAATTAAATAATTTCACTTTCGAAAGTGATGGGTAGAAACCTATCAAACAGCTAAAACATGAAAAAGGTTGGCAAAGGATCCAAATTAATTAAGGGTAAACTTTTATTAAATGGGCAGCTAACACCTTTTTCATGCATGTAAGCTAGTGATATCAATATTAATTAATTCATAATACAATCTCACCATCATTAGCAGTGAGTGTGCTGCCACAGTTCAGAATCAACAGCTTCAACACCACCCGTTTTGACAGGCTGAAGTAAGTTTCCAGGCATACGTGCAGACACATAGAATGTGACAACAGCAGAAACTCTACTACGGGTACCCATATGAATATCATGTCTCGCCTTCGGAAAAGCAAGTTCCTCTAGCAAAAGAGCTAGCATTATCTTGCAAGGGATCTTTGCCACATTCTGAAGACAATGGATCGCAAATTTAGCATGTTAGTTTGAATTTACACTATTATACTTACACTGTTACATACATTGTGTAACTATAGCTTGAGAATGTTCATGCTAAAACATATATATGGATGTGCAAATTACTGCCAGACTAATTAATTAGCAGTTTGTTGTTTGAAGCACTAACTTTTGCCCTTGCAAGATAATAATATATTCCGTACATGGTAATTACCAGATTTGCAATGTGAAGCAATAGCTTTTGCCTTTGAAAAAAAAGTTTGTTAAGAATCATCTGCTTGTCTTGCTAACACAATCATTTTCTGAACCCAGACTCTACAATGACAGCTAGGTAGGCTAACACAATCAGTTTCTGAACCCAGACTCTACCTCGAACAACGAACACAGCTGCACACCTCCAATATCCAAATCAGAGAAGCAGCTAGGAATAACAAACCCCAGAACAGAACAGAACAGAACAGAACAAGTAATGGTTCAACTAAAAGGGGAAACATATCTGGTCCTAAACTGGTTGTAAAACGTGTAATTGATCAGGCAGAGAAGCTACTCGGATAATCACCGAGCCCCCACATCGTGGGTATATGTATTGATGTATGGCGGTTACAAGGGTGTCGTGATACAATCGAGTCGGTCTAGGACCGATCTATCCTGAATACAATACGTGACCGTGTAGGTCTCTAATATTATTTCTAACACCCTCCCTTAATCACAACTTAGTCAAGTTGAGATTATGCTTAAATTCTTCAAAACTTCTCACTGGTAGAGGTTTGGTGAATCCATCAGCAACTTGATCCTTTGAGGGAATAAAGCGAATCTCTAGTTGTTTCTTCAGCACCCGTTCTCTGACGAAGTGAAAATCTATCTCGATGTGTTTGGCTCTAGCATGAAACATTGGATTGGCTGACAGATACGTAGCTCCCAAGTTATCACACCACAAACATGGTACTTGAGTCAATTTAACACCAAGTTCTGCAAGCAAGGACTGAACCCAAATCACTTCATCAATTGCATTTGCTACTGACTTATATTCTGCTTCTGTGCTGTACCTGGAGACTGTAGCTTGCTTCTTAGCACTCCATGAAATCAAATTTGGTCCGAAAAACACAGCAAAACCGCCAGTAGACCTGCGATCATCTACACAACCAGCCCAATCTGCATCTGAAAAAACACTGACTAATGTAGAATTGGACCTCATGAATGTGAGTCCAACACTCAGGGTATGCTTAACATATCTCAAGATACGTTTAGCAGCAGTCCAATGGATGGTGGTAGGAGCATGCAAATATTGACAGACCTTGTTGACAGCATAGGAGATATCAGGTCTTGTGAGAGTTAGATACTGTAGTGCACCAACCATGCTTCTGTAATTTGTGCTATTTGTGCTATCCTCAGGACCCAACAAGTCTCCTTCCCTTGCAGTTATTTTTTATGATGACGACAAGGGTGTAGACACGCCTGAGCAATCCACCATGCCAACACGTGTCAGTATGTCCTGAGCATATTTTGCTTGATTGAGAACTAGACCATCATTAACCTTGTGAACCTCAATGCCCAAGAAATAGTGAAGATCACCAAGATCCTTTAATGCAAATTCCTTACTCAAGTCTTTAAGCAACGCATCAGTGGCAGCTTGAGAAGAGCTTGCAACTATGATATCATCCACATAGATGAGCATGAAAATAGTAATATTGGCCTTGCGATAGATGAATAGTGATGTATCTGACTTGGAAGCAATAAACCCAAAAGCAACCAGTTGAGAGCTCAACCTGGAGTACCAAGCTCGAGGTGCTTGTTTCAAGCCATATAACGCCTTGTCAAGTTTGCAAACATGGTTCAATTTCCCCCTATCTTCATAACCAGGTGGCTGTGTCATATAGACCTCCTCTTCCAGAACACCATGAAGAAACGCGTTCTTGACATCCAACTGTCGCAGACTCCATCCCCTGGATACAGCAATGGACAAAACAAGACGAACAATTGCAATTTTTACTACGGGACTGAAAGTATCCTCATAATCAATACCAAAACGCTGCTTGAAACCCTTGGCAACCTGTCGAGCTTTATATCTATCAATAGAGCCATCTGCTTTACGCTTCACTTTGTATATCCAACGACAATCAATGACATTTTTACCTGGTGAGGCAGGAACCAATCTCCAGGTTTTATTTTTGATGAGAGCACCATATTCCTCATCCATAGCAGCTTTCCAATGTGGAGCAGCCATAGCAGCCCTGAGATTTGCTGGTTCATCAGATGCGACAGATAAACACCAGCGCACGGTGCCATCAGTGTATTTCTTGGGCTGATGTACTCCTCGCGACGCACGTGTAGCAGGACGAGGTGCAGCAGATTGCTGCACAGGCGTACTAGCCGCAGAAGATCCGGAGCTGTCGGCAGCCGTCGCTGTCCTGTTCCCGCTGCTGGGCACACTCGATCCGGTGGCCGAGGCTGTGGGCGTAGACAAAGGCATCGGGGTGGAGGGCGCGGCCGTAGACGATCCTGAAATCGGGCCGACACCATGTGCACGAGGGCGGGAGCTGGAGCCAGGTGTTCGCGACGGACTGGGCGACGGGGACTCGACGAACCCGTGCGTGTCGGACGCGGCAGGACTGGGCGATGTCCGATCCGAGGACGATCCCGAGCTGGATCCCGAGGCAGATTGTGTCGGGGAGTCAGCTCCGTGTCCCGTGCCTCTGTCATCTTGTGCAGAGGCTTGTGGAGAGCCGTTTGGGTCGTTTTGACCTCCGTTTTGGCCCAGATTTTCAGCATTGCACCGTGGTTGTACCGGCACACCATTAAACGAGCTAGTCGGGATATTAGTAGCATGAGAATTTTCCATGTTTAAATCATCAACTGTGTCCCCCTGTTCGGAATTTCAAAGAGAAGGATCAATAAGGAGGATTTGTTGTCTAAGAAGAGCACCGGCGTTAGGATTAAGTTTTTGGAACGGAAAAACGGACTCATCAAAGACAACATCACGAGAGATATACACACGTCCAGAGGAAACTTCGAGGCACTTAACACCTTTGTGGCGAGGGATATATCCTAAGAAGACACATTGTTTGGATTGAAACACAAGTTTGCGTTTGTTGTAGGGTCGCAAGTTAGGCCAGCAGGCGCACCCAAAAACACGTAAGGAAGCATAGTTTGGTTTAGTGCCTAGAAGTCGATGAACGGGAGTGTCATTGTTGATGGTTTTGCTGGGAAGCATATTGATGAGATAGGTGGCAGTGAGAAACGCTTCATCCCAGTATTTTAGAGGCATGTGAGCATGAGCTAAGAGAGCTAGGCCAACCTCCACTATATGTCGATGTTTACGCTCAGCGGAACCGTTTTGTTGGTGCGCGTGAGGACAAAAGATGTGATGAGAAATCCCTTGTTGTTGAAAGAGAGAATTCAGCTTCACATATTCACCTCCCCAATCGGATTGCACTGTAAGGATTTTGGTGTTGAGTTTTCTTTCAACAGGCTTTTGAAAATTAACAAAAGCTAAGTAAGCATCAGATTTGTGCTTGAGCATATAAATCCAAGTAAATTTACTATAATCATCGATAAAGCTTACATACATGGCGCCCAACAGAGGTGGGAGCAGGACCCCATACATCAGTAAAAACTAATTGTAGGGGAGCAGTGGAGACACTAGTGGAAACTGGATAGGGGAGTTGATGACTCTTAGCCTGTTGACAGGAATCACACACAGACTCTATGATAGCATCCTTAAGAACAGGAAGTTTATTTTTACTAATAATTTGCCTAACAATAGCAGAATTGGGATGACCTAGACGACTATGCCACTTCTCATGGGTGGGCTTGGAGGCAATGAAGGCGTGCTTCTGAAGTGAAGAAGGTTGCAACGAAGAAATAAGTGGATAAAGCCCCCCAACGCATCTCCCTCTATGGATTGTTTTCCGTGTAGCCTGATCCTTGATAAAAAAGGAAAAAGGATGAAACTCTATGAATACATCATTATCATATGTGAGTCGATGAACGGAAAGCAAATTTTGGAAGCATCAGAACATGCAAGACATTGGTAAGATTTAAATTTCGAACGGGGTGACGAACAATTGAGTGACCAACATGGGAAATTTTCATACCTTGCCCGCTAGCGGTGTTGACCTTGTCGTAGCCTTTGTAGGAGTCACGGACGGTGTTGTGGATGACACGTGTACCCGCAAGGAGGATCAACGAGGCCCATCAAGGGGAAGCCTAGCAGGCCGACTCCAATCAGAGTAGGACAAGGACTCACTTGCTGACTTGTAATAGATAGCTGTGTCCTACAAGAACTCGACATGTAAGCCGGCCTCCTCCACCTTTATAAGGAGGGGCAAGGCGCCCCAAGAGGGCACGACTTAGACGTCCAACATAGAGGGAACAGAAGGACTCAGAGCCTCAACTCCCAACCTATACAATAGAGGAGCCGCCTCATCGGCGACTTCCACCATGAGAGGAATAAGACATAGCCACAAACAGCACGTAGGGATATTACCGGATGATGTTTCCCGGGTCCCGAAGCTGTATAAATCTTGTCTCTCGTGTCGTTCGTCTACTAACCCACATCGACGATGCCCGCGCGTACATAGTCCTGTATCTTCACCGTCGGTTTAATCCATCGACAGACGGTCAGGTTGTTGAGCTCATTGGTGATGTGGTGAGTTGCGCCACTATCGGGATACCAGTTGGTATCAACGCCATATGAGGCAGTGTTCGCCCCCTTTTCGCCAAAGGAATCATCATCTTCACCTTGAGAGCGGTACCAGCAATCCTTGGCAGAGTGTCCCTCGCGGTTGCAAATTTGGCAGGTCACATCGACCCATGGGGTAGTGCGGCGGCGACCACGTCCACGACCACGCCCCCCTCCTGGAGGAGCTCGGCCACCGCCTCCACGTCCTTGGCGAGGCTGGCGATCGTCGTGGTTGTCGTCGCGGCGATCACGGTAGTCATCACGTCGGTCATCCCGACGATCATTGCGGTGATCATTACGATCACCACGCGGCCTGTTGTAGTACTGCCCGCGCTGTTGTCGCGAGACGATGTTGGCCGAAGTTTCAAACTCCATCTCGTTGGAGCCACGGAGCATCTCTTCGCGCTAGTCGTACGCATGAAGTTGTGCATATAGGTGAGCCAGGGAGATAGGGGTGGTGACGACCCCTAGAGCAGCCACGAGGGCATTGTAGCTAGGACCGAGCCTAGACAAAACAAAGGATACGTGCTCCCGGGCGGTGATGGTACAGCCAGCAGATGCCAGTTCGTCGACGATGCCCTGCATCTTGGTGAGGAACGCTGATGTAGTCATGTTGTTCTTCTTTGTGTTCGCCAAAGCGATCCGCAGGTTCGTGACCTTAGCTTCGCATTGGGAGGCGAACATCTCCTCGATGGCACGCCAGACTCCGGCGGATGCTCGATCCGCTGAACATGACGAAGTACTTCAGGGGAGAGCGATTGGAGGAGATACCCCAGAACAATTTGATCCCGGGAGATCCAGGAATCGTAGTCGGGGTTGGGTTTTGTTCGCGCCGGCTTGTCGGCGACTTTGTTCGCTGGCTCTATTTCCAGCGTCTCCGGCGGGGCGGCATCGGAACCATCGAGTAGTCCGACGCGGCAAGCGCCGCGGATTGGCGGCAACACTTGGGCACGCCATCCAGGATAGTTGTTGCGGGTGAGCTTGTCTGATGGAGGATTGCCGAGGTTGATCCCCGATGATGATGACGAGATGGCCATCGGAGAAGATGAGCGACGACGGCGGCGGCGGAAGTGGTGGTGGCAGCGGGGATGGGTTTAGGGTTTCTTGCGATCAGTTTTGTCGGCGGAAGAGCCGGCCTGATACCATGTAAAACGTGTAATCGATCAGGTAGAGAAGCTACTCGGATAATCACCGAGCCCCCACATCGTGGGTATGTGTACTGATGTATGGCGGTTACAAGGGTGTCGTGATACAATCGAGTCGGTCTAGGACCGATCTATCCTGAATACAATACGTGACCGTGTAGGTCTCTAATATTATTTCTAACACTGGTAACGCCTTCAGCTATATTACTAACAAACCAACAGAGCAAAATTCAGGTTTAAAAGCAAGTGTTAACAACATCTTCCTGGTTCGAAAGTATTAACAGAAGCATTCTAGGTTTACCATGGAAAACATTGAGTTAACCATTGGACATGGAAAGGAAGTAAAGAAACATAAAACCTACATTCTTCTACTCATTGTACAGAAAAAGAAAGTACCTCAATAAGAAATGACAGGGATCTTCAGTCTATATGAGAGAGCACTAGAAGGGGATGGCGCGCCTTGCTGCCCCGAGGGTACTATTGCGGTGATCAATACACGACATGTTGATATGAGTAAAGTTTAGTTTACTCATACATGATTAGCAAATTCATAACCTTTTCAGGCAAATATTGTAGGCATTGGTCTAGTATCTACAGTATAAACCATATAATGCTAAAGTAACAACTTTGAATTTGTTAATCTCCGACTGAGGCGAGCCCCGCGCCTTGTACATGGAGGCCGAGAAGCCATGCGAGGCGGGGGTTGTTCGAGGTGCAGCCGGAGGCAGAGCTTGCATGAGTCGCTCGTGCACGTGCTTGTAGGGAAGGAGGAGGCACGACCAGGAGGGGGGAAAGGATGGCCGCTCGGGTGGCTCACCATCCGGAGCTAAGGATAGCCGGGAAGTGATGGTGGCCGCGCGGGGGATGAAAGCGACAACACCCCTCAAGGTTGAATCCCTATTGTGCCTTCGAGCAGTGGTGGTGAACTCGCGGCAAAATCGGTAAGAGTTATGGCGGAGATGCCAGGTTCGACGCAAAATCGATTGGAAAGAGGAGGCGGCCTCACTCACGGGAGAAGAGGCGGGAGGGCTACATGAAACTTCCAATTGGCAGTTGGCGTGCCCAATTTGCCCTTTTTTATATAGGAGCAACCCAAGTGTTGTATTTTGCAGCACTTGGTGTTATTTTTTTGATTGCACAAAATAAAATTGGAAAAAAATTACATCAATGCCAGCTGTTGCAATAACGTGTTTTGGCCTCTAATGTCCTAGAAAGTAGTTAGACCCCAAAATAAGGCGGCTACTCGAGATGCTCTAAAAGAAGGGAGCCCGTAGATTCATGTACGGTAGTTAGAGCATCTCCAATATATAGGTTGTGTAAAATAGGACAACAAATACGTCTTGATGTAAAATATACAACACAAAAAAGTGATTTTTGTAGGGCACCGAGAACAACAACTCGAACAAGTGATGTATTTTGGGGCAAGACTGATCCAATAACTTCCCTCAAATAAATCCGAATATTGCATTTCATACGAAAAACATCAGAAATTTTGATAAACATTCGACCTAAACATATAACTAAACATCCAACTATAAATTTGAACTAACAATCCGGAGTTAACGGCAAACTAAACATATCGAAATAATCAAACCCATCGACCGAGGAGGACGAATCCGAGCTCTAGTCAAACGAGGAGGATGTAGAGTCCACGGTGATCACTGTCGAGGGCCAACCTCGCCCACCTTCTTCACCTTCACCATCGAGGTTCCAGCTCCGAACTCCTACTGCACGTACGAAGGATTCACCCACGCAAACCTTGACATCACCTCCTCGTTGCTCTCCTGGATGTTCGGCTGCTCCTTCCGCTTCACCGAGCGAGTCTCCATCCTTGCCACCGGCGGGGCCTATCAACTCCGCATCCTCTAGGGATTCAATATCTGGAAAGTTTAGCTCCGAGCACAGTACCCCCGAGCCTCTAAAGTCTAACCATAGATGTCATACACGCGGGCGGCGATGTGTGCCGTCTAGAACGTGTCCGCCATCGCACAGCAGCTCGGCGGCTTAGCAGCGAAACTCCCGCACCAGCACACCCTTGAAGCCGGACTTACTCTTCATCTTCTTCGGTGCCATCCTTGGGCCGGCGGCAAGGGCACATCGAGGAGGGGGTGCGGGGCGGAGGAAATGACGATAAGGGTTGTTGTCAACGGGCAGAGGGCAAGGGCACCGGCGGATTCGAGTTCGGCAGTGGCAATTTGGGACGGGGGCGGCGATGTGTGCCATCTAGAACGTGCCCGCCATCGCACAACAGCTCGGCGGCTTAGCAGCCAAACTCCTGCACCAACACACCCTTGAAGCCGGACTTACTCTTCATCTTCTTCGGTGCCATCCGTGGGCCGGCGGCAAGGGCACATCGAGGAGGGGGTGCGGGGCGGAGGAAATGACGATAAGGGTTGTTGTCAACGGGCAGAGGGCAAGGGCACCGGCGGATTCGAGTTCGGCAGTGGCAATTTGGGACGGGGGCGGCGATGTGTGCCGTCTAGAACGTGCCCGCCATCGCACAACAGCTCGGCGGCTTAGCAGCCAAACTCCCGCACCAACACACCCTTGAAGCCGGACTTACTCTTCATCTTCTTCGGTGCCATCCGTGGGCCGGCGGCAAGGGCACATCGAGGAGGGGGTGCGGGGCGGAGGAAATGATGATAAGGGTTGTTGTCAACGGGCAGAGGGCAAGGGCACCGGCGGATTCGAGTTCGGCAGTGGCAATTTGGGACGGGGGCGGCGATGTGTGTCGTTCGAACGTGCCCGCCATCGCATAGCAGCTCGGCGGATTAGCGGCCAAACTCCCGCACCAACACACCTTGAAGCCGGACTTACTCTTCATCTTCTTCGATGCCGTCCATGGGCCGACGGCAAGGGCACATCGAGGAGGGGGTGCGGGGTGGAGGAAATGGCGATAAGGGTTGTTGTCAACGGGCAGGGGGCAAGGGCACCGTCAGATTCGAGTTCGGCGGTGGAGATTTGGGACGGGGGCGGCAGATCTGCCGTCTTGAACGTGCCCACCATCGCATAGCAGCTCGGTGGCTTAGCAGCCGAACTCCCGCACCAACACACCTTTGAAGCAGGACTTACTCTTCGTCTTCTTTGGTGCCATTCGTGGGCCAGCGGCAAGGGCACATCGAGGAGGGGGTGCGGGGCGGAGGAAATGATGGCCTGGGTGGTCGTCAATGGGTAGGGGGCAAGGGCACCAGCAGATTCCAGTTCAACGACGGCGATTTGGGACGGGACCGATAGATTTGGGGCGGCGACGACAGGACACGATGGAGATGCTGGATGTTGCGAGGAGGGCCTGCGGCGGATTTGGCACAAGTCGGCATCGGCGGTGAGCGGAGGTGAACCGGTGGGAGGAGGCGTCGGCGGAATCAGTTAGCTGCGCGCGCGTGCGGGGTGCGGTTCGGGCATGACCTGTGGTTATGTGTATTTGCATCACCAGTGCCTTATTTTACATCGTGATGTAAAAAATTGCCCAATTTTTAATCACCGGCTATTGTTGGAGAGAGTTTTTTGTGTCCTGATTAATATAAAAAACGGTAAATTCCTATTATTGATCACATATGGAGATGCTCTTAAAAAATCATCCTGAAGTTTTGTGTCTTGCTGAACGGACGGATAATATTACTCTGAGCTTTAGTCTAGTGGAGGCAAACGTATAAAGCATGAACCAATAAAAGAGTGACACGTGGTTTAACAAGGAAGCTCTAATCTTAGGGAGCTTAGATATAGGAGGGATACGTGGGTAAACAGAACCTGGCAAGAACCATTTGTTCAGAAAACAATCTAAATGCTAAGAAACACATGAGAGAGGGCAAACAGAAGATGACAGTAAATCTATACATGAAAGTTACTTAGCCATCCAAACAACTATATAGTATCCGATAACAATACCTATCCCATAGAACACTCACCGTGTAAGAATGAATCTAATATAGGCCAACGACTACATGCAAGAGAGGCCTGTAATAAAAGAACAACATGTAAAATTGCATATCCTACCCTGTACTATAAACATACAGAAAATGCACCAGCCTCGTATCTGGCATAAGAAACATCCATCACCAATGAATGTACCTAATAAAGCTTGGCAACTGCATGTAAGGCATGGCCAAGCAACACTTTTTTTAATGGGCAGTGCGTCACGAGCAAAGAACAAATGTAGCATGATAGCTTGCTGCTGCTAAACAATCATCATATATGAATAAATGTAACCTAGCTTGAAAGTTACATCACAGGCATGGGTAAACAACACGGCTAAACTGACAGAAGAGAAACTTCCTAAAAGAAAATCATACAGCAATACATATAAGCAAAGGCAGAGAAAAGTATGAATTAGGATTTAGACTATATCCACATAAGCATATGTAGCAGGAAATTAGAAAACATTAGCTTTATTCATACTAAACCGTACCATTAGAAAGAGGACTGGGAGGAGCTTACCATGGCGTCTCGGCCGTACTCGCAGTCGCTCGACACGCGCACAGCTTCCTAAGCTGCGCCTGGTCTTGAATAGCGCTTCCACTGACAGGCTGATGCGCTGCTCGTTGAGCTCAATGGCGCTCACCATCACTTGAGCTGTCGCCGACACACTAGCCTCTTAGTACTCAGCACGTCCATATGGTAGCGCAGAACTCCAGAATTGCAAATACTCCTGCTCTTTTCTTGACAGACTTTCAACAAAATCTGCACATGCCTGAATGCTTAGACAGATGATGTTTTTTCCTGTAATTACCTCAACATGTCCAGCTTGGAACAGATCAAATGCAGAATTTATGTAAACTATCCGAGAACACCTCACAGTCAAGTGGTCAACACAGAACAAAATGCCCCATAAGTTTGTGAAGAGACAAAATTGTTTTATCAAGTTGAAAAGCATCTTTGGCTGGTCACCAATTGTGACATTATATGCTAAACCCAAATTGTGCAAACAGTGCAATGCAAGAATCAAAATGAGGAGCTCACATGAAGGCAAGATCACCAAGAAGGCAGTAGAAATGTGCTATGTTCCAGTGGCAAGATCCCTCGCCTTGGCCTCTAGAATCGCCTAGGCACTCTTGACCTCCACTACAGCCAGGCGAGCACCATGGAGTACCACGTTGGCGAGCTGGATGAGTCTGGATATGGACACAGACAAAGGCAAGACAAGGGAAAAGCAAGCAGGCTGAGAAATTGAACCTAGATAAATCAAGCGATGCAGAGAACAACGAAACTGACCAGCAATACATTAGCGGGTACAATATGCACATCTAAGGTAAATACTTTCCAGAACTAATTGCATTTATACTCTCTCGTCGAAAGGTAACCTCGTTATGCATGACCTTGTAGATCCATATAGGGAAATATATAAATACTGACAAAGACAAGACAAGGAAAAGCAAGCAGGCTGAGAAATTGAACCTAGATAAATCAAGCGATGCAGAGAACAATGAAACTTACCAGCAATACATTAACAGGTACAATATGCACATCTAAGGTAAATACTTTCAGGAACAAATTGCATTTATACTCTCTCGTCGAAAGGTAACCTCGTTATGCATGACCTTGTAGATCCATATAGGGAAAATATATAAATACTGAATCAGCTTCGCGGGTAGCAGATGATGAAATTAAGATAATCATATTCAGTGGATAGTGGAATCAACTATGCTACAATTGTGAGGACAAACAAAAATGCATAGAAACAAGAGCGGGGAAACCTTTTATATACCTTCGTATTCAGCAACTAAATGCTCTCCTAAAGACTGGAGCTCTTCTATCTGAACCAAAACCAATAAGCTTTCTATGCAATCAGCACCACAAAAGGTAGTTTGTTAGCAAATCCATCAATAAAGAACAAAAGAGGCAATTCAATGGTATATAGTCCCCATGTCTCTGAACAGGGTCAACTTCAGATTGGTGTTCAATCCTTTTGAAACTTTTACCATTAAATACTAATATATAGATCTGCTAAACAAAATAAATTCGTTTGATTTGTCTTTCTGTGGTTATTTCCCCTGGTTTAGTTTCAATGCCAAACAAACTATTAACACAAATCTTAGGAAGAGAAAAATCGTGAGGGTGCAGAAAGGATAACACACATGATAGAGCACTTATATTGCTTTAGTACCTTTTTTTTTTTTGCAAGGATGGCTATCAAGTGCCGCTCTGGCTGCTGCCCTCCAGTGTGCTTTCTTATACTCAATCTGTGAAGAAGACAAAACTCAAATTAGCAGACCAGGGGATCCCTGATCCACGAAAACAGAGGCAGAATTGGGCGAGCAGGAACACAGGCGTTCTCCATGACTAACCAAGGCCAACCTTCTCTTACCTCCCATCACCGGCCTCCTTCCTCTCCCCTGCAGCCAGGGGCGGACCCAGAAATGGGTCACGCACCGGGCTGGCCCATGTGCATAGGCTTTTTAGCTACAACTAGAAGAAAAAGACGTGCGTTGCTGCGTCCGTTCTAATACGAATTATGATAGATGAACAAACGATTTTTTTAGCGAAAGATATATAAAAAATAGTAGCAATAATAGAGAAAATAGTACAACTGGCTTACTCTTTTACAACACGGTTACTCAAGCATCCTCACATAGACATAGAGAAGTAGAGAAGGGACACAATTATGTCAGTTATAGCAAGGTCAAGAGTACACCTCTCAACAGAGAGAGCATGACCCTACATAAAAAATACTAAGCTCTGCATAATCAATTGGACAATCAGGATAGAACCACAATTACGAAATATCATGCAAATTAAATAGTGTACATGATTCTATAATGATTTGAACAAAAAATAAATTGAACAAAGTTCTGACAATCTGTAGACAATGTACGATATGATAAACATTACAGACTCGGAAATATAGATTAACAAGATTTTATTAGCCATCGAGGTACTACAGTGAAGGTCATTGATTTTATTATAATGAAATCAAGTAGACTTTTCTGACATAAATTATCCCAAAATCAGTAATGGTTGGCGTGATTATGTTCTGGCATACTTAAATCAATTACATCGAATACATTTGATACTATATAAAACCAGAGCAACATTCCACAAATAAACACTAAATAATTGACCAAAAAATAGATCAAAGTGAGATCTTAGATTGTTTATATGTCATATTAATCTATGCATCATATGGAGATTGCATAAAATAAAATATATAATGATTTGAACAAAAAATAAATTGAACAAAGTTCTGACAATCTGTAGACAATGTACGATATGATAAACATTACAGACTCAGAAATACAGATTAACAAGATTTTATTAGCCATCGAGGTACTACAGTGAAGGTCATTGATTTTATTATAATGAAATCAAGTAGACTTTTCTGACATAAATTATCCCAAAATCAGTAATGGTTGGCGTGATTATGTTCTGGCATACTTAAATCAATTGCATCGAATACATTTGATACTATATAAAAACAGAGGAACATTCCACAAATAAACACTAAATAATTGACCAAAAAATAGAGCAAAGTGAGATCTTAGACTGTTTACATGTCATATTAATCTATGCATCATATGGAGATTGCATAAAATAAAATATAAACAAAAATAAATGCCATGAATACCACCAACGATTTTAGTATATATCTAATTGCAGGAATGCACATCTCTGAACATATGTCATGTTCGCCACACGTTCAACACCACATGTTGTTTTATCATTGTACACTCATGGGTCATGACTTTTCTGCACTCCAATGACTGCAGCTGAGGCTACGCAGACATAGGTCATTTCCAGTGTATGCATCCAGCCATCTACCAAATACAAACATGCACTTGCTTACATAATAAGGCTCGTTCTCTGAATACAAGTGAGGGATAAGCAAATATACCATAGAAAAAAGTGCAGAGATAAATACCCACATCATTGTTTATCAGTAATTAGGTGGCATCCAACAACGAGGCATCTAACTCATCCTTCCACCTCCATTCACCATCGACTTGTCACTCACGGTTTCAACCGTAGTTGCCACCACCACCGAGTCGAGCACCACTAACAACAACGGTGACAGCGGTGGCCGATGAGAGAGGTGACATGGGTGTTCATGTGGAACTACTTTGAGGGAGGTAGGAAGTCCTTCAGCTCACTGGTGTTGGGTAGCCACCAGAGGGGAGCATATGTGACATGCAAGTTGACAATGGATTTGAGGCGCAAAATTGGGTATGGAGGTGCCCTGTAGTCCCACGTGTTTGACGGAGTCAAAGGTGTGTGCTGAGAGACGGGTAAAATTTGCAACGGGATGGCTGGTTTCATTAGAATACGGCTCGAGGGCAGCGGAGGGAGAAAAATGGTGCCGCGTGACATAAGCTGCACAACGCTATGGTGGACGTCGTCGGCAGACAAAGGATCAAGGAGAGAGTTGTCGGATAGTGCCACTAGCTCCGAACTCACCGCAAATCCTTCTATAAAAAAAATCAAAACGACATGTCTAGCTAGGTTTAATTTTTTTTTTGAAAAACATACAACTACGTGTACGTTTGTACGCACTCTAGAAGCTTTGTAAAAATATATATATTTTATTTTGGTCTACATAAAAAGGAGAAATTTTGAAGGAAAATGGGGCTATTTTTCCTTTTCCACAGCCACAATTGTTTTGTAGTTGGGAATATTAGGTTTTCACCGATAATTTGACAGATAAATACAAAACATGTGTATATATCCAATGGACTTTTTTTTAAACTCAATTCCAATATTGAAGAGTTGTGAACTATAAATAGAAAGTGAGAGTTGAATGGAGTCACGTCATGAAGTGGTGTCACTACTCCGTTGGAGGAGCAAGGAGAGGGTAAAACATACAACTACGTGTACGTATCGTACACACCCTATAAGTTTTGTAAAAAATATCTTGTATTTTAGTCAACCCAAATTTGAGGGGAAATGAAACTATTTTCGTAGTTCACAACCATAATTTTCTTTTTGTTTAGGTGGGAGTATTATTATTTTTCATCGAAAACTTGATAGATAAGTACAAAACATATGTATATATTCAAGAAAAAAAATTCAAACTCATTATTAATAATCGAGAACTGGACTATAAATATAAAGTGAGATCTAGGGTCCACCGTGATGTGGTGTCACTATTCCATTGGAGGACATGTGAGCTAATTAAGTAAGGTCCACCATGATGTGGTGTCACTATTCCATTGGAGGACATGAGAGCTAAGTAGGGTCCACCATGATGTGGTGTCACTATTCTATTGGAGGACATATGGAAGTAAGGAGAGGGCACCAATCCTAGGGAGCTTAGTATTTGGAGGGGATTTTGCATGATTTTTCTAAATTTTTAAAGGAGATTTAGTGCAATTTTTGGGCTACGCCCAGGGCTGCAACACGGGCTGCCCTGGGTGCAGGTCCGCCCCTGCCTGTAGCTCCACCCTACCGCCTAGAAGAGGCGGAGGAGCGCGGCCCCTGCTGCTCCACGCCTCCGCGCCGCCGCGACGCTTCTTGTGGGCGCCGCCCCCACCGCTTCTCTGCAGTCAGTGCCAGCCTGCTCTACCCTCCTGTCGCCGCCCTCCTTCCTCTCCCTGTAGGTTCACCCCACTGCCTAGAAGAGGCGGAGGAGGGAGTTTGAGAAAATAATTAGGGTTGCATGGGGTTTAGCCTCCACGTGATCAGTTTATATAACAATATCAGAAGGTTACAATTACATACGGACTCGTACACAAACCGTACGGTTCCCTGACTCTAAAACCGTTTCTAACACTCCCCCTCAATCTGAACTTTTACAAACTAAGTTTAGATTGGTTCTAAAATGGTTTAACATCTGCTGGGTAGCTGGCTTAGTAAATACATCAGCTAACTGATCATCGGAGGAAATAAACTTGACTTGAAGAACTCCAGCCGCTACTCGCTCTCGCACAAAGTGGAAGTCTATCTCAATGTGCTTAGTGCGAGCATGAAACAATGGGTTAGCAGTCAAGTACGTTGCCCCTAGGTTATCACACCACAACACTGGTGTGCGCTGCTACATGACGCCGAGTTCCTTCAGCAAGGACTCCACCCAAATGGCTTCAGCAGCTCCGTTTGCCAATGCTTTGTATTCTGCCTCAGTGCTAGATCTCGAGATAGTAGGTTATTTCTTCGAACTCCATGAAACCAAGTTTGGACCTACAAAGATGGCAAAACCTCGCGTGGATCGTCGATCATCAACGCATCCGGCCCAGTCTGCATCAGTGAAAATGCTGATCGCAGTAGAAGCAGACCTCCTGAACTGCAGGCCTGTACTAAGAGTCCCCTTCACATAGCGCAAGATGCGTTTAACGGCTTCCCAATGTACCTCTGCTGGTTGTGAAAGAAACTGACACACCTTGTTGACGGCGAAAGAAATATCCGTCGAGTGAGAGTCAAGTACTGAAGACCTCCTACCACACTGCGGTACCTGAAAGCATCGTCGGTACTAAGTGGTTTTCCAGAAACACGAGACAGCTTGTCAGATGGAGACAATGGCGTGGAAGTAGGCTTGCAATTCTCCATGTTAACCCGATGAAGCAGATCAAGAGCATATTTGCGCTGGGTTACACTCATCCCCCCAGAATTGCAAGACGCTTCAAGACCAAGGAAATAGTCCAAAACACCAAGATCTTTGATGGGAAAACTATCCAACAGAGAAGACACCAAGCAGTCCACAACAGCAGGAGTAGAGCCGGCAATGACAATGTTATCCACATAGACCAACATATAAATATGAACACCACCATGGGAGAAGATGAACAAGAAGGTGTCGTCCTTGGAAGCAGTGAAACCAAGTTGTAGCAAACGCTCACTAAGACAGGCATACCAAGCACGGGGAGGCTGCTTAAGACCATAGAGAGCACGTTGTAATTTGCAAACGTGATGGGGACGCTGAGGGTCCTCAAAACCAGGTGGCTGCTGCATATATACGTCCTCGGTCAGAAAACCATGGAGGAAAGCATTGCTGACATCGATTTGACGAAGAGTCCATCAGCGGGATACTGCCAAAGAGAGAACAACCCGAACTGTGGTAGGTTTGACAACCGGACTGAATGTGTCACCATAGTCGATGCCGTGCTGCTGAGTGAAACCACGGGCGACCAACCGAGCCTTGTGCTTATCAATGGACCCATCCGGACGATGCTTGGTTTTAAATATCCACTTGCAGCTGACAAGATTTACTTTTGGAGGACGAGGTACAAGCGTCCAGGTGTTGGTCTGACGAAGAGCAGCGAACTCAGTAGACATGGCATCGCGCCACGCCGGCTCACGAAGGGCCTCACGGTGAGACGTGTGTGCAGCAAAGAACGCACGCCGGCGGGAATCATACCGAATGGTGCCATCTGTGAACTTCTTCTTCTCGCGACGCGTTGCATCGCGGAGACGAGTGGTCATAGTATGACCAGGAGCAGCCGAAGACGACGGAGGTGCTGCTACAGACCCAGTCGGAGGCGTCGCGGCCGGGGAGGACCCAGCAGCGGGCGACGCGGACTGGGCCGAGCCATCCGGCCCAGCGGACGGTGGCATCGAAGGAGCGCCAGGCGAGGCGGGCTCCGAAGCGGGCGACACCGAAGCGTGCGGCCCAGACGCGGGAGAAAGCAGCGTCTCGGGCGGCGTGGCATGCACATGCACGTCGATCGTAGGGTCGATGTAGAAGCTGGGCGCCGATGTTGGTACCTGCAGGGTAGGAGCATCGCCTGTGATAGGCACATCAGTAGACAAATAGGACAGGTCATAATTTCGCACATGAGCACTCGTAGCCGGTTCGGAGGACGGAAAAGAGATGGACTGCTCAAGTGTGGAGATATCAACCGTGACACCGGGTGTAGCATAAGGAAAGACGGTCTCATCAAAGACAACGTCACGAGAAATATAGATGCGCCCGGTGGACCGATCCAAACATTTATACCCCTTGTGCATAGGGCTATACCCGAGGAAAACACACATTTTGGAACAAAACTCAAGTTTGTGTGTGTTGTACTTACGGAGACTAGGCCAGCAGGCACAGCCGAAAGTACGAAGGAACGAGTAGTTGGGGGCAATGTTAAAGAGATGCTGAATCGGTGTATCTTGTTTAAGAACAGGGGTCGGCATACGGTTGATAAGGTAGCATGCGGTCAAAAACGCCTCATCCCAGAAACGCAAAGGAAGAGAAGCATGTGCAAGCAATGCGGCCCGTTTCGACGAGATGGCGATGTTTACGTTCCGCAACACCATTCTGTTGGGACGTGTGAGGGCAGGACACGCGGTGAGAGATACCCGTGCTCTGAAAATATCGATGGAGCTTGTGGTATTCACCACCCCCAATCGGACTGAACTGCCTTGATTTTATAATTCAGAAGGCGTTTGACATGAACCCGGAAGTCATAGAAGACCTGTTCAACATCAGACTTGTGTTTGAGGAGATATATCCAACAAAACCGGGAATAATCGTCAATGAAACTAACATAATATTTAAAACCTCCATAGGAAGCAATTGCAGGACCCCAAACATCGGAGTGAATTAATTCAAGAGGCATAGTAGACACACGATGAGAGGCACTATAAGATAATTGACGACTTTTTCCTTGTTGACAAGCGTCACAGACTAAAACAGTATTGTTTGATGGCAAACACAAGAGATTATTTTTGCTAACAATGGATTTCACTACTTTATTGGTAGGATGACCAAGACGCTGATGCCACGTGGCTGTGGAGAGAGCATGGCGACGCGACGAAGTGGACGCTCGGCTAAACGGGACTGGATAAAGACCGCCATGGCTTCTACCGTGAAGAAGAACCCTCCTCGTGGCCTTGTCCTTAACACAGAAAAAATGACGGTGAAACTCAACAAACACATCATTATCGGAAACGAGGCGATAAACGGAGAGGAGGTCTTTGCTAATATTTGGAACATGAAGAATATTTTTCAAGCGAAGAGATGAACCGGCTAAAGTCGAATGACCAATATGCGAAATAGACAAACCTGCACCATTGGCCACCTGGACTTGATCCTTCCCGCCGTAGGGGGTATGGAAGTGGAGACGGTCAAGCTGACTCGTCAGGTGATCGGTCGCCCCGAAGTCCATGACCCATGAAGCGGGGGTGTTGTGGGAGCTCGTCGATGCCGAGTTCCCGGAGCGCGAGTTGTTGTTGATGACGAACTTGGGGTTGAAGCGGTTCTTGCAGTCACCCGCCGTGTGCCCCCAATAGGAGCAAATCTGACAGCGAGGACGATTCTTGTTGCGACCATTGCGGCCACCATTGCGGCCGGAGTTGTTGTCCTGGCGGCGGTCACCACCGCCACCGCCGGAGTTGTCGTTGGGGCGGTAACCATTGTTGCCCTGCCCCTGCTGTGGGTAATGCCCCTGCTGCGGGTACCCAACATAGGAAGATCCTCCACCACCGACATGAGCAGCAGGACCCGGCGGGCCGTTGTTGATGTAGAGGCCAGGCCGCGATGCAGCGTTCACCGACGAGACCCAATCACTGGGTTGAGCTTGATGCGCATGCAGAGCCTCGTAGTTGAGCACGTGCGAGTAGAAGTCGGAGAGGGAGACATCCGAGTTGTCCTTGATCATGGATGTCGCCAAAGGGTTGAGGTCGGAGCCGAGCCCAGCGAGCATGTGGTCGATGATCTCATCATCACCGAGAGGTGAACCCGCGGCGTCCATAGCATCGGCGAGTTCCTTGACCTTGTTCATGTACTCGGCGGCGGGCATGTCCTCTTTGCGCAGCGCCTGGATCTGGCGTCGAAGATGACGCACGTTGGCCTTGTTCTGCGCGCCGAACATGGAGTGCACCGTAGTCCATACGGACGCGGCGGTGTTCTTAACGATCATCTGGCAAGCGATGTCCTCGCCCATCGAGTCGAGAAGGAGCCCGAGCACCCTCTGATCTTGCATCCACCAGGTGGCGTACGCGGGGTTGGGGACGGTGGTAGCGGCGTCGCCGGTCCCCTGGGTGATGGTCTTCTCGGGTGCCGCGGTGGTGCCGTCGAGGTGGCCGTGGAGCCCCGCCCCGGAGAACTTGGGGACGGTGAGAGCGCGCCAGAGCATGAAATTGCTCTGGTTGAGGCGAACGGCAGAGGGAGCGATCGGCACGGCAGCGGAGGCTGCGGGGATGGAGACGATCGGGCCGAGGGAGGAGAGCTGCAGCGCCGAGGAAGTCATCTCGGCGGCGGCGAAGGCGGCGGCGAAGGCGTGTGGCCTAGGGTTTGTCTCTGATACCAAGTTTGAGAAAATAATTAGGGTTGCGTGGGGTTTAGCCTCCACGTGATCAGTTTATATAACAACATCAGCAGGTTACAATTACATACGGACTCGTACACAAACCGTACGGTTCCTGACTCTAAAACCGTTTCTAACAGAGGGCCGCCCCGCTGCTTCTTGCCCGCGCCGCCACCCGCTGCTTCTTCTCCGCGTCACCAGCTTCCCTACAGCTCCGTCCTCTCCGCTCCATCCCCACACCGTTGGCCTCTCCTGCTCCTCCATGAAAACCATGAAGACCCCGCTGCCCCTGCTCTCCCACGACGAGGACCTTTCGGCCGATCTGGAAGGGGCAGAAGAGGAGAGAAACGAGGAGGAGGAGAAGGGGGCACAGGGGGTGGGCGGAGGCGCGGGGCTCGAGGAGGAACGAGGATTGGCGCTAGGGTTTTTACCCTGCTCGACCACACACGGGAATTGCAGTACCGTGCATTTTTTATATTGCCCTATGATTCCGCTGGCCTCACATACATCTGGACCCAACAGTCATGGACCTTTCTGCACAAACATGAAGTGAAAAACAAAATAACTACATCCAACGGTGGTGAACAAAAGTGGCTTTGGAAATTTACTGTGCGTGCATGATCGAACGAACAGAATTTGCGTGCGCGTGAGAGTGCTCTGGTTAGCCGGGTAGGCTAGCGCCTTTTAGGGCATGGTTAATAATACAGCCGGCAGCCGGCTATAACAGAGTGCCATGTCATCAAGAGCTAGCATTAAAAATCACTCATATAATAGTGTTGGCTATAAGCTGGCTATTAGGTTAGCAATTTTCTTCTCTTTCTCTCTATCTCTCTCTTCACATTTATTGCATTTGCCTAGAAGCACGCGTAGAGGCGGGCTCTTGCGACCACGACAAACTGAACTGCGATCAGAGTAGAAGATAACCCATCCTTTTCTCCTCTCCCGTCCCCTTTCTCCTCTACAGTAAGGGCGACCCAGAGGCGATCGTTTTCCGGCGTTAGCTCCGGTGGTTCCTCTCCCCGAGGGCCTTGCGCTCGTCGGTGTGGAAGGGACCGCCGGATCTGACGCCCGGACGTGTATAGCTGTAGGTTACTTTACCCTAGTAGCTTAGGTCTTCGGCCTGCTGGCGTGTTCTGCTTCGGCAGCGGTGGCGGCTTCGAATAAGTGTGCCCTGATGCCATCATCGGCGTGGATGGATCGGGAGCTGAGATCTTCCGGTCGGGGACAGCGTGGTGGCGACGGTGTCCTCGAGGTGGATTTTGGTACTCCGTCTCCGCCACCGCGACGGCGCTTGCTCTGGCGGCGTTGTGGAGACTGTGAGTTTGCTCAGGAGCAGGTCCCGGTTGCCGTCGTCCTTGGCGGCGGTGCTGGTGGACACTGGAGCTCGACTGTTTCTGCACCGGTTTCGGGGAGGTTGGCGGGAGGATCTGTCTTCCTTCCTCCACGGCGTCGAGCGGAGGAGGCGGATCTTCATCTCGGCGATGGCTTCGGGGTTTGGCCCCGGCCGATGTGCCACAAAGTGAAGGGTTCTGCTATTGGCGAACCAGCTCTTCTGGTCCACAACGCTGCTAGTCAGCAAGGGGGCCTCGCCGGGCTTCGGTTGGTGGTCTTCGTCGCCCTTCCGTCTGGTGGTTGCTCCGGCGGCTGCGGTGTGGGGCGGCGTTCGACGGCTGTGTGCTCAAAGGATCCCAGGGATGTATTTGTATTTTCTCTTTCTTTCAGGGTTCTTTGTGCTTATGTGTGGGGACAGCTGGGTTTCCAGACTCCTCTAGTGTGTATGTACGTGTTCTGTACTGCCTTCTTTTTCGTATGAAATGGTATACGTATTGCACTTCAAAAAAAAAAAGAGGCGGGCTCTTGCATGAGAGCCCACTCCCCTCATTTTTGCATGTCTCTCTCCTCCACATAGGATAAAATGCCATGTAGGCGGGCTATTAGCCTCTTATTATACTTGATCTTATAGGTAGTAATTTGTATAGCTGAGCGAAACTCTATTTGGAGAAGGAACTTGTCTTGTCACCGTCTCTCGCGGACGATTTGCCCACTTGCAAAGCAGGCCGCAGCCCGCGGCCCGCCTAGGACGGAGCAAGGCAGCCCACTGGCGGGGCTTGCCCACCGGTCATGTTTGGATGGCCGACCTGGACACTTCCGGGAGGGGATGCGGCATTGGGATGGACCACCTTGCGCGCGTATTTTTTTCCAAAACTGGCCGTTTTTGCTAACTAATAACGCATCTGGCCGCTGCTGGAAACTATTTCCAAATCTGGCCCCTCTCGTCGGCGCCATCTCCAACAGAGCCGAGGTCGTGTAGGTCGGCGCCAGGAAAGTCGAGCGCCGAAGTTCGCAGCTGGGTCCGAGGAAAATCCGACGTGGCATAGTCGGCGCCGGTGGAAATGGCGCCGACCCTGCAGAGATAACTGAATGTTGCATTCTGGGTCGGCGCCACTCGTAATGGCGCCGAACCTTTAGGTTACTAGTACGGGTGAGTTACCCGATCTGGTTTCAGTTCCCCCAACTCCCGTATACCCAACTCCCAGCACCCGCCTCGTTGCCGCGCCGCCGCCCGGTACTGCAACACCGCCGCCGGCGGCTCCCTCCGCCGCCGCCGCCCCGCTCCTGCATCCCCGCCGTCGCCGGTTCCCGTGCGGCGCCGCCCCGCTCCTGCAACAGAGCCGCCGCCAGCTCCCCTCCTCTGCCGCCGCCCCCCTCCTGCATCCCCGCCGCCGCCGGTTCCCCTCCGCCGCCCCGCTCCTGCTTCGCCGCCGCCGTCGGTTCCCGTTTCCCCGACGCCGGCGTCTCCCCTGTCACGACGACCATGGCGCCGGACTAGGTCGTGCCGCCTCCTGCCTCCTTCTCGTGTTGTGTCGTCTGCTATGACTAGAGAAGAGATCATCGAGGACAAATTAAATGTTGCAAGGTTGGAGGATAACGGTTTTGTTGTTGCATCCCCAATCAACATTCCAACACCACCTTTTGTACCTCAGGTGGCATCCTCTGAACTTGCTGGAGATCCATATACTTTTGAAGACCACAACCCCGAAAACGAGGGTTATGAGCAGGCTTATGCGGCTGACTCTGATGAGGACCGTGAGGAGCCCAAGTGGTCGAAGAAGGAGACAGATGCTTTTGTCAAGGTATGGGGGAGGCATCCTAGCATTCATGAGTTCAAAGATGTTAGTGAGGCTCACCTAGCCGTTTCCGACTCGAACCTACGAGAATATGGTCCCCAACCGCCTAAACCAATCATCTAGGACGGGGAGGGAGCAATCCGACGACCTAGGGCACGTCCTTTGATATATGTGGGTCTAAAATTTAAGGGTCTGTTGGACATGCAGTTATGGCTGCAGGAGTATGCCGTTAGGCATCATCGGCAGTACATTGTTTTCAAGTCCAACAAAAAAGAACGATATGTTGTGATGTGTGAGGATGAAGAGTGTGACTGGAAGGTGAGAGCGAGGAAGGCTCCTGAGGGTTGGTGGAAGATAAGTAGCTATGAAGGGCCACACACTTGTGGCGAGAAGGTTATGGGTGACAAGAAGCTCGGTGAGAAGAAGCGCCGGGGTAGTGTGCACCGGCAACTCACATCTACTTTTGCAAGATGTATTGGGATACTTGCCTTTGGTTGTTTTTACGATCTTCATCTTACGTACAACTTCATCGTAAATGTCTAAAGAATCTAGAACAAAGCAAACAACTATGATTATAATAAAAGTCTAGCACACAAGCAAAATAACTTATGCAACTAGTGTGTTCTAATAACAAATATGGAAAACCTACCTCGTACTAACATTTGTGCCTCCTCAAAACATAGCCACCAAAAAGTTCTATCTCCCATACCAACTAATGAATTAATTGTCTACTACATACTAAGCCACCACAAAAAATGTTCTATCTATTATACCAACTAATGTAATACAAATGCATTATAATTTCACTTCCTATTAATGCATTATATAGCAACAAGTACATACTAACCACATGTAGATATACTAATTCATTTCGAAATCCACAGAAAACTACACAAAAAAATAAACCATCTTCAAAGTTGCTAGAAATTTGAATCGAAATGAAAGCTAAATTCATATCCAAATGGATGGAAATAAGGGGATTTGATAGAGATTACCTCGGAGTAGAGTTGCCATGGTCTTGGTGGAAGAATCAACTCGTTTTATAGAGAAATGAAAATTTCGGGCGGAAACAGGAGAGAGAGTGTTTGGGGCGGCGGCTAAGGGGAGGAATGGAGAGGCAGGGTCGGGGAAGAAGAGAGCTAGGGTTTTAACTACGAGGTCGGCGCCACCACGAATGGCGCCGACCATGTCGAGCAAGTTTGCCAGATTCAGTTATTTTTGGCATGGTCGGCGCCAACGGGGATGGCGCCGACCCTGCCACGTCGGATTCCCTACGGACCCAGCTGCGAAGTTCGGCGCTTAACGGCTCTGGCGCCGACCTGCACTACTTCGGCGCCGTCAGGAATGGCGCCGACCCGAGGGGCCAGATTTAGAAATAGTTTTCAGGAGCGGCCAGATGCGCCATTAGTTCGTGAAAACGGCCAGTTTTGGAAAAAAAATACCTTGCGCGCTGCGTCAGCAGTGGGAGCTGGGCATGGCCAGTAGGGGACCCAAGAAATTTTCAAAGCGCAAACTGTCAATTTACATGTCTAAAATGTAAATTTTAGTCCAATTTACATGAAAATAGGCTTTGCTGGCGGCCGGAAGCCCGAACAAGTGCTCGCGCTAGAGGGGCGCTGCGTCCACCTCTAGGCATGGCCCTGGCTGGGCGAGAAGTTTTCACGGAGCTGGCCAGCATGAGCAAGATGCAGCTCGACATCGCCTATGGAGGTTCCCAGCGACTGAGACGTCGGCAACATCACGGGTTACTGTAGCGCGAACAGATCTCCATGCCGTCAGCGTGGCATGCCAAGACACAATCTCCGTGCCCTACGCGCGAACAAAATAATGCCAGTGTCTGTGGACCAGATGGGTGGTGAGAAGAAAACCTACGATGAAAACGACACATGTCTTTTGCAATCGTCAGGAACGCAAACGGAGAAGGAATAAACGTTTGTGATGTTCCAGAGTTTCGCGGACGGTTGTGATCATGGAACCGTATGCCCCTTCGCACACCCTCCGGTAGCGACTTGTGGAAAGCCGTGTGTGACTGGCCATTTTACTTACCGGATGTGTGATTTGTACTACTGATAGATTGGTGGACTTATAAAAAAAATATCAAATGTTTACTTACCGGATCCGAACCTGAAATGTGGTCCAACCGTACGGCTACAGTCATGGCCTTCGCAAGAGAAATAAAGAAACTAATTAAGCCCGTGATTACGATGGCATGACACCGATCCCCGACCTAATCGATCAATCATCATCGTCCCTAATGGATCATCTCTGTTTTCCCCCTACGACTGGTCTTCCTCTCACCAATCATACGGACCCAAAAGCTTACTGTCCTACAGCTGCAATATACGGTGATCTCATTGATTAATCCCCTCTTAGTACTGTACTAATTTTCTTCGATCGAGCTCATAATGCACATCGTCATGCCTTGACAGGAACAACAGATGGCAGAAGCTACAAAGTACAGCACAAGCTATGCCGCGATGCCGCCATGGCAACCACCGCCTTGAGTGGCGCCGTACGTGCACGCCAACGAGGTGGTCTCCGGCGAGAGGCTGTTTGGCGATGCTGCGGGAAGGACGCCGTTGCTGGCGGCGTGGTTTGTGCGGTTTGGCGAGCTGGACGCGGCCAGGGCGGTGCTGCCGGAGGTGGACAGGGTCGTGGAATACATCAGGATGATACACGCAAAGAACGCCGGCGCCAAGGCTGCAGAGTGCAGAGTGATGGTAACGGCTCGAGATCGTGAACCGGGATGGCGACGTGGCCTGCAGGATGTTGTATTCCGTACACGTGTATAATGTGCATGTATAAGGATGATCTACGGTATCAGTAGTTCAGTACGTACACGAGTCCCTCTCAACACGATTACACGAGGCAGCAGTTTTTACCCTCTAATTTTGTATTTGTAACATCAATTACCCCATTTAGCAGTAATTCATCCGATTTACCCCATTTAGCGAAAGTTATTCCTGTGGGGCCTGCAAAAATTCATTTTCCTCCTTCTTCCACCTCCCGTCCGCTCGTATCTGGGAGCTACCATCCCAGCGCGCGCGCCCGCCAGCGCCGCCCGCATGAAGGAACATCGCAACTTGTTCTTCGACTGAGGTGTGGATGCTGTCTACCAAAAGTCCACCCGTCCTTAACCTCGTGACAAGTGCAAAGAAGGGGGCTCTTTTCATCCGGAGCATGTTCAAAGACTCTACATCGTTGTAGTTGTAGATGTAGTTCAGATTGCCCATCCTTTCTTGGTCTCGCATTAAAATAGGACCGTATGTGAGTCAAGAAAACGCAGCCCGCCTAACAGCTCTCTTGTGCAACAACATGATCCAGGCCTGAATCATAGCTATAAGCGTAGCTGCCTGATGGATAAACGCCATCCAGTCGACCTAATAAGTCGGATCTACGGTCAATTCTTCCTAAATCGGCAATTCAGCCCTAGTCGAAACAGTAGGGGAGAGGGATTCACAGTGGTTTACCTCACCCATGACGATGCGCAACCAGAGAGAAGGAGGGAGATGCGCACCTGGAGAGAAGGAGGGAGATGCGCTGCGATTCCCCTGGCCGTCGCTCAGCTGCCGGAGTACGAGGAACCGCCGGGTATGGTAGATCTGCGCCGCCGTCACCGCCACCGCCGCTCATGGTGTCATAACATGAGGAGGGAGGATTTTGGGAAGGTCAATGCGGAGAGTTGAGCCATCCGAGAAGGTGAGGCTACTCTTGGTGCGAAGGAGGGCCGGGAAACTTTCGTTTCCCGCCCGCGGATGGGTGCACGCATGCCATCGCAACCTTTTGCAGCTCTAGGGCATGGCTCCACGGAAGCGCTCGAGTCGAGCGTTGTCGTTGGCCCTGGCCCTGGGGTGCTTTACAGAGCATGCTGGCCACAATGCAGCGGGCGTACGAGCAACCAAACGGGACGATTTCGTAGCGCCCTGGCTTGTTTAGAGGGCATGCAGGCTACCAAACGCGCCCTAATGGATCGGTGCTTGTACCGCTGTTTAGTTATGAGTAGACTGGTGGACTTTTCGTGAAAAAAGGATGCACACGTTTACTTAGGGCGTGTTTGGTTGTCCATATGCCCGTTTCTCGCATGCAGCGGGAAGAAATAAGCCCGTTTGGTTTATTGGGTCACACCGTTTCCTTGCATGGCACGGGTTTTAAAGCAGCCCAAAACTTGGCCCGCTAGGAACGCCGAAATCGGGCGTTTCCACGGGGACAGGCTCCGCGCGTGCAAAAGCAGGGGAAGAAGCACTGCGCCTGTGCAAGCTCGGTGATGTCACGAGCAGCAGCTTTTCCCCAAAGGGGGCGCGAAGAAATTCGTCCCCGCTCGCGGTTTCGCCGAGCTATATATCACCGCTCGGCTCACCGCCAAAAGCCGCGCCACCATTTCCCCCCGAGTCGAGCTCTCAAGCCTACCAAGATCTTCAGCGATCAGCAGGTAAGCGGCGGCATCGACGGCAAGGACGGCAGGCGGCTCCGGCAGGCTTTCTTCTTCGGGTTCTTCACCAGCGACGTGCTCCGCTCCTCCCATGCCGGTGAGTTTTTTCAAACCCTACTTCCACTTGGTTCGATCTATGAGCACCTGGTAGATCTGAGTGTAGATTGAGATAGATCTATGCATGTTTAGCCAATGAGTAGCATGATGTAGTCATAGATCGATGATATTGTGGCCGTATTGCATGTTTAGTTCACTTGGCAGCGTTAGCCCGTTCTTTGAATGTGTTCATGTGGAGGTTTGTCTAGGTCTTGTGTTATGCTTGTGTTCATGTGCGTGGATAGCCGGTAATGTTGTAGATCTAAGTATATCTCATGCGATGTATTGTTTTTTAGGATCATTGGTAGTGAATTTGTTGTGATTTCGCTTAGTTCTAACGGGGTGATACATGTAGGACATGACCAATGACGAGTTCAGCCAGGCCCTGTTGGATTCTCAGGAGACCTTTGTCCCTGGGACCCAATCACAGGCCCCTTTGAGGAGATTGCAGAGAAAGCTGCTGCTATCTTGGCCAAGAAGAAGGCCATCAAGGCTAGCAAAGCCCACAGCACTGGCCATGATAAGGGGGGTCAAGAGCACCATGAAGTGGGAGCCCTTCCTCTCCTCGTTCGTGCTGAATACGATGTGTGAGATCAGCAAGAGCGGCGTGAGGACGGAGAAGGGGTTCAAGGAGGTGCACCTAAACACTTGTGCCCGTAAGGTGTTTGAGTTTTGTGGCATCGAGGTGTCTTCCCAGCAGGTGTACAACCACCTGCGTAAGTGGAGGACCAGGTGGATCCATATCTCCAAGCTCAGGGACCTTAGCAGAGCTGGCTGGGATGAGGACAACTACACCATCATCTTGGAGGACTCCCACTACAGAGGCCACGTCTCGGTAGTAACTCATTGTAGTTCTTCCACTAACTCCCATTTGTTCGAACTAGTACTAACTTCAATGCAATTCCCTATCTTAGGATCACCCCAAGGATGTCGAGTATCTGAACAAGCCCATCACCAACTATGTGCAGATGCAGACCATTTTCGCGTTCGGCCTTGCCACTTGAAGGTTTTCCATGGGCTTGAGTGAGCCTCTTGGTGCGCCCAGCCCTGACTATGTGCAGACCCAGGAGTCCGAGACTGTGGTGCTTGATGATGAAGGCGAGAAGGACGCCTTGGTGCACCCATATGATCATGCATGCTTAAGTTGCTTATGTTCATTGCCTTGTGTTTGTGCACTTGATTTGTCTACTTTACATGTGATCATTATGTTGCACTAGCACAATACCCGTGCGTTGCAACGGTTTAACCAACTAATGATAAATAGTTTTCACAAAATATAAAATAAATAAAATATTCAGTCTTTAGTTTTCTTGGAAAACAGATTTTTTTTTCGTCGTCTTGTTTTTTTGTTGTTTTGGGAACCAGTGACATGTAGTAGACTTCCACTCTCCGAGCGCTATTCCCTGGTTTCGAGGAGGAACCGATGCTATAGGTCACATAAGGCGTACAGGGCAGCAAGCGACGCTGGAGGACCCCAAGAGGGCGTGTGGTTTTCTAAAGTTTTTTTGTAATGGCAGTTCAGTTCATATTTATTATAGTAAAAATGCTCGTGCATTGCCACGACCGAACAATTAAACTAAGATGTGTGTCGAGCGATATAAATTGTTTCCGATATAAGACCGTGCACTACCCGATGGAATTCTTCGGCACTCTATAATCCTGAAACTGAAACTTTTTGTTCTTCTAAACGTCAATTTATGTACTTCTGGCCAGATATTTTGTTTGCAATGATTTTATTATTTATCATGAAGAAAATTTATACTTATAAATATCACTCTGTGAAATTGCTACCCAAAATTTGTTCGTGTGTTGCTACGGATTGATTTTTAATCTGACATGACATAGTTAAAGGTAGCATTCGTCATATAAAATGCTTGGCCGCGAAATTGATCGATCAATGAAACCCTAGCATGAGATCGCCATTGCCCCATTGATGGTGTATTGAAAAGAGTTGGGTAGTGCCCCAAGCGATGGCGGAATTGTAGTAAGTAGCAGTTTTCCCTCGTTTAACGAATCGAGGTTTATCGAACCAGTAGGACTTTGAAATCAACAACGAGGTGAATATTGAAGATCTCTGGCGCTTAACCTTCAACAGACGTAGACCTGCACACACTCAACCAAATACTTTGCCCCCAACGGCGGAAAGGTTGTCAATCTTTCCGGTCTCGCAGAAAACAAAGCGGTTAATTGTATGATGAAATAGATGAAATAATGAAAAGTGACCAGTGGAGTAATGATGATGAAAAGCAAGTAAATGAGGTTGTAAACATTGTAAAAAGATGGACCGGGGGCCATGGGTTCACTAGTGGAGTCTCTTAAGTAAATAAAATATGCATGTGATGGGTGAACGAATTACAGCTAGGCAATTGACAAGATCATGACACAAACCCAATTTAGCTATGACATAAGTGAAAGTGCATGGCTGCCCCCATGTGTGGTTTTGGTAATTAATGACAATCTCTATGGACTAATGTTTGCATTGAGCTACGTGTAGGTGTGTCCATATGCATTGCTTGATCGCCATTTATTGGAGTCTAGGCTAAGGGAAGAATAGTATGTGTTGATCAAGGCTAAATGCGAGTTGATCAACACTCAAGTCCAAGTGAAGATATGCCGAAGAGTGCCTCTCCCATATTGGTGTATGGGGGAGCAATTTTGCGAGTCTTCACCGAGCGAAGTGCAAGTGGATTATGCTCAAGGCAAAGGTATGATCTTGATAGTTTTTTCTATTTTACCGGTCTCATGATGTTAGTTGAGAGACCGGATTTTAGGATAGATAACCGTACTATCAAAAGGGGCTCTCAAGTGAGTAACTTGATCGCATCTTTGTGGAGAGCTCAAACCTTTGCATTCTTGGCATATCATATTTTTTGGTTGTTATTTGGCTTTTATCCATGTGAGAATTTATAGCTTGTGTTCATCTTCATACCAAACTCTAGTTCATCAAAAACGGATTTCATGAATATCTTCTTACGTTTTTTATATTGGAGGTTTTACCGGTTTGTCTCTTCTAAGAGAGGTCAAACTTTCTCCTTATGATTTCCTCCTCACATGATGGAATATAATGTGTATATGCATGATATTGTATGGTTTGTGATTATCTTCGAAACGAGCCCAAGATCATAGAAAACGGAGTCTTGATGAAAAACTTGTTGGTTTTTGATATTGGGGGATTTACCGGTTGTTCCTTTTTAGAGAAGGTTTACTTTTCTACATTTGGTTTTATTCTCCATTGTTGGAATATGATGTTTCTCTGCATGATCTTGTAGAGCTCTTCGTTGTGGTTCCAACGAGCCCAAGATCATCGAAATCGGAGTCCGGGTGAAAAAGTTATTGCAGTTTTCGTTTTGCTATTTCTGCAGTTTTTCTGTAGGCCGGAGTCTCCGGCCCTAGACCGGAGTCTCCGGTCTGAAACTTTGTTTTTTCATTGAAAGGGTGGTGCGGCTCTGTTGCCCTGCCGGAGACACCCCGGAGTCTCCGGTTTGGGCCGGAGTCTCCGGCCTGGGCAGACCGGAGTCTCCGGGGTAAGTTTCCTGCAACGGCTCTTTTTCGTGGGGACCTATAAAAGGCCCCTTTCTTCCCCAAAGTGACCAATTCTTCTTAGCACGTCTTTGCCCCCCATTGTTGACCTCTTGAAGCTTGGTTTTCTCTCTTCTCCTCCATAATTCTTGCCTCAAATTAGAGAGAAAAGAGAGAGGAGATCTAGATCTACATTTACACCAATCCATCTCTCCTCTAAGTGAGGGGAACCCTTTGGATCTAGATCTTGGAGATTCATTTGTTGAGTTCTTCTTTGTTCTTCCTCTCTTCTCCCCCCATAAGCATTAGTTGTTTTTGGTGGGATTTGGGAGTGAAGTATTTGAGCACTTCTTGTGTTCTTGCCATTGCATTTGTTGCATAGGTTTGTGCTCTCCACGAGGATTCGTGGAAGATTGAAGTTTGAGAAGCTTGTTACTCTCGGGTGCATTGTGTTCCTGATGCGTATAAATGCATACATGAACTTTGCACTATAATACTTATATTCCATTCATATTTGCATCATATAAGGGGTATATTACTGTTATTTAATGATTTTTGGTAATTAATAATGATTCCCCCTTTTTATGTAATTAATCCTGCGCAGGCAGAAAACCCCTATTTCTTTCCTTATTTATTTCAGGGGCTTAACGACGTCATAATGAGCTGCAAATTTACGGGGATCATTATTTTGGAAGGAGGAAGACCTAGGAGCGAAGGAAGCAAGCAAACGGAGGCCGGAGGGGAAAAAGAGGGTGCCCCACGCGGCCCCTATACCTGGCCGCGTGGGCCAACCTCTTTTGGCCCTCATGGCCCCGTTTGCGTCGATCCTTCTTCCCGAAGCTTCCTCGTGACCTAAAAATGACTATAAAAATAGTCCCCCGACGTTTTCCAGGGGGGCGGCGGAGAAACACAAAACCAGAAATAGAGAGACAGAAGGCTACCGCCGGAGAAGATCGGAGGGGGGAAACGCCGCCGGAATCCACCTCCGGAGGGCTCCACCCCCCTCCGGCGTGATCATCATCAACATCTACAGCAAGATCATCTCCATCTCTCCATTGTAAACTCTTGGCAAACATGATGTATGATGCAATATACTTTTCCCGTGATCTATTGTGTCTCTCCATCTATGTTTGAGAAGTGATTTGTTCATGGCATTAGTGAAATAGTTCGTTGATTGGTTGCATACAAGTTTTGTTATCTTTTATGATTGTCTTGATGTACAATGTATGAGTGCACGCATATGTTGGGGAATGCATGTAAGGTGATCACCGGTAAGGTAATGGAGTGAGGAGGACTTGGGAGGACAAGTAAACCCGAGATCGAATCATGAAGTTACTCTATTGGGGGATATATGGGAGACCCTAGAACTTAAGGCTATGGTGGGACAATTATGTCTTAATAATTCTTGTGCTGCACATTTAATTGGCCATGAGATCCATCATAAGAGTTGTGTAATTTGCTCATTTACTTGGCTACAACTATTTATGTCTCCCCCCTAGAAGAAACAATTAAGACTAAAACATGTGCTTCACTAATTGTGACAACCACACGAATGAAATAACAATTGCCAGAACATTCGCTCCCTTGAGATATTTGCTACTTGAGATCCTTGCTACTTACTGCTCTTAGAAACTTGCATTAGAAAACTTGCTCTAAGAAACTTGTTGCTAGATAAACCTACTCCACATCACTTGCTTACATTAGTTAGTTCCTTTCATACTCAAATTTATTGCTTGCATAAAAGGCCATATAAGAGGGTTATAGGGCTTTAGAGAATAGATAGTTTACCTTCAGCTCCTCGTGGGTTCGACACTCAAATACTTATCGAATTGTGCTACAGTGATTCCTTGCTCTTGGGGATTATCAAGTACTTTTCTGGCGCCGTTGCCGGGGAGCGTTGTGCTAAACTTTTATTCTTGTTTGCATTGCATACTAACTTATATTTCAAAACACAAAAAAATAATAAAATGGAAAATTATTATGAAAACACCTTGATAGCTGCTGAATTTAGAAAATCAAATGAAGGGAAAAGATTAGGAGGCTACATAGAGCTTCTATATAAAATTGCTAGTGAGCTGCTTGATTATCATGAGGAAGAATTTTTTTGCTCTAAATACTTTAGACACTTTGAATTCCAATGCCCTTCCAATAAATACGAACATGTTCTTGCAACTTGTCATACATGGAATTATGCTCACTTAGGGATGGAAGAAGTAGAGCAATTTGTTATTTTTATGGGAGCCTATGAATTATACACCTTCATTGATGAACATGAAATCTGCCCTATAGCTTCTCATTATAAAGTTTTTATTGCCAATCTCCTTGAAATTTGCATACGTGAATTTGATGAAAATATCTATGTTGTTGACACAAGGAAGAGATTTGCCCAAGGTAGTACTGATGTTTTGCAGGAAGAAGATGACAAAAGCCTAAGCTTGGGGATGCCCGTGCAACCCCAAGAAGACGTTGAAAATGATTAACAACTAGAGAATGAAGAGAAGGAACTTCCACCTTCACCACCTATGGATGAGGGTAACACTCAAGATTTTGCTAATGATAAACTTTGCTTTTATGACTCTGATGATGAGGAAGAATATCAACCTATGCTTAATGAGAACATTATTAATAATGATGAATAATATGGTTTAGACATGCTATATGATAATGCTTTACATGATGATCCATTATGCTCATTAGATGATAAGTCTTTATATGGTGATTCTATTCAAAACTATGTGGTTATGTTTAACTTTAATGCTTGCAACTATTATGAGAGAGGAAGAGATAAGAATACCCTTTATATATCTATGTTATTTAAAATGCAAGCTATTGATTATTATATGCATTGGTTACCTCAAGTTTGCTGTTATTTATTCATATATAAAACTCCAATGCATAGGAAGAGAGTTAGACTTAAAAGTAAATTGTTTAATATTCTGTGGTGTGTTCCTTATGCTTTAATGTCCTATTCAGTTTGAGCACACCTTTATATCCTTACAACATGTAAAATAACTTTACCTACTGTTTGCTAACAATTAGTTTAAGATTTTCACTTTACATAAAATTTGGGAAAGTAAATGAGAAGGATGAGTAATGGAGAAGTTGGGGTCGACCTTGAACATGTGTTGTTCATGCCAATGGAACCATTGCAAAGTCCCTATTATTAAAACTTTTCCCAAAGCTAAAACCAAATAAAAAGAGTGACATCACCTTTGTATCTTGTTTTCCATCTTAAAAGGCAAGAATAACCTCTTTTGAGAGGTAGGATTAAACAATAGTGATTTGCTGTCCAGAAAACAGATTCCTGAGCTTCACTGCGAAAAATGTTAAAAATCACAGAAAAGGAATATTTACTTGATATCTTACGACAGCAATCTTCAGTTATTAATACACAATTAATTAGTTCATTTTTTTTTGTTTGAGCAACGTAAGTGCCTCTGAAAATTCACTCTTTACGGGCTGTCCAGTTTTTGACAGATTCTGTCTTTATTTCGCATTGCTCTCATTACTTGTGTTTTGTGCGGTTCTTTTGATCAAGGATCATTACACAACCGTAGTAACAGTAGCTAATGTTTAGAATCAATTCATGATATGTCTTTGCTGTACCTATGTGGATTTAATTTATGGAGACACTAACCCCTCTAATCAAGTTTTATGATGAGTTTTGTGTGAAGAGAACTTTCAAGTGGAAGAGTTGAGGGTGATGAACAAGATCAAGAGGGACAAAAACTCAAGCTTGGGGATGTAACCTCTAAGCTCACCCTACATACAAGAATTTAAGCTTGGGGATGCCAAGCCACCTCACTCCAACCATCTTGATACCAAGTAAGTAAGCCTAGCTATATGGCTATAAAGAAAGCGCTTTACAGGAGGCAACCCGGTTGTTTTTACTTTTTATTTTCTTTGTATACTCTTGCTGTAACAAGAGAATATTTTCTTAGCTTAGTTTCTGGAATTCTTAATAAAGTGCCAAGTTTTACCCATTTTGGTTTGACAAAGTTGCTATTTCTATTCGGAGATTTTATTCCTGCACGAAGTCTGTGCACGGTTTGATTTTTCATTTTTATTATGTAACACCGAATGAGCTGATATTTTAAATGTAACTGCAACTTTTCATCCTCTGTGTGCCTGAATTGTTTCATAATTTTTAGACGAGTTTAAGTAGGACAGAAAAATACGTTTTGCTGCTGCTGTTTTTCTGGACAGATTCTGTCCCGTATTGTTTTATGCTTGTTTTGAACTTTTAAGTTGAATCTTTTTGATCCAATTGAGTTTATGAGTAGGCATACAACATTATACACTTTATGGACATTCATATGTATTTTAGTCCATGGATTATATGCAGCAAGAAACCTATTTATTTATCTCTACTAACGTCACCCCACAGAAAAGAAATGGGAGAAACGGTGTTTTGAAGTTTTTTCACAGGGATTGGAAGAGATGCACCATGAGTTATCCAAGTATGATGAAAACCATAAGCTTGGGGATGTGAGAACATCCCCACTGGACCTACACACTCTCGGTTTGCACACGTCTAACTTCTGTTTTTTTATCAATACACTTTATCGCATAAACTTGGAGCGTCTTTTTGTTTGTTTTTGCTTTGATTTTTATTTTGTGAGACCACCACACTATCATTTATACATGAAAGAGCTACTGAAAATATGGGTTGAAATATCTTGCATGCTTTTATTGTATTGGGAAAAGGGATGTCTAAGTTGATTTTTAATGACACATATAGTTGCATGATTCATGAGCTTCTTTATTAGTAATAATTTGCAAATGCTTTATCATGAGCTTTTTATTCATGTTTTGATGTTGTATGTTATTTCACATTGTTTGACATGAATTAGTTAGTTCTATGGACACTCATGCATGCATCTAGATGGTCATCTTTCTCCCTTTTGCTGGCCCAAAAATTCTAACAAGTAAAAACTTGTTTCCAACACCTTCAACCAAAGTTTTTCCAGTGAGTCCACCATATTTACCTATTAGCTTTATGCTATTCCAAGTATGTTTATCATGTTATTTGTATTATCTATGCCTCTAAATGAAAATGATTATGTTATTTATTGTAATGGGAAAAGTTGGTTAAAAAACTCTCACGAACTTGATGCACACTTTACTTTTATTGCATTTAATAAACATGAACCATTGTGATTAATATTATGATGATAGTGGCTTGATAAATGTTTAAGGTTGGGAGTTATCCCATATGTGTTGTCACATGCAAAGCTTTCAACATGTTCCATCATTTATTTAGTTGATATCATGTACTTTTGTTTATGGATGCCTATCATGGTGAAATAATGTGGAAATAGAGTAAGTTTAAATGAGTTTGTATAAATGGTTAGAGAGAAACCTGGGCCGCTAATCTAAGCCATGCATCATTCATGGTGGAAATTTACTTACATGCTATTTTGAACTTTCTGTGATACACCCTAGAATAAAAAGCTATAACAAGTGGTAAATAAAAAGGGTGTTGAGGTTGTTCATTATGTTTGTTTGTCTTGTTGTTTTGATGTGGGCTTGATCCATATCATGGGACAAGAGGTACCCCAGTTGAGGCTCTTGATAATACCATTATTACTTACAATGATAGATAACTTAAACTTGCTTTGTTTCCCAAGTTGAGTAATCATGGTGTAGGTACTTGTATTCAAGGGGCATGAGACATCTAACCTTTACTTTATCAAGGCCACTACTCATATTTGCTTTCACATTAAACTTTAATCATTTAAGATGCTATGACAGGGGAATGAGAGCTTGACAACAAGTATTACCATTGCATTCAATAACTTAAGTAGAATAGTTTGGAGGATAGATGAAACTTATGCATGTTTTACCTCTACTCATTTATATATCTTTTCCAAAGTGTCCACCTTTTATATTCAGATTTTCATCTTCACTCTATGACCTATGTAGGATGTTCTTACTTATCATATTGCGTACATGTGGTCCATATTACTATCTTTTATGTTACACTTTGTGAACTATCATTGAACATCCTTGCATTGAATACTTGATATCACTTTATAAACTGTTTGCATATTGCTACTTCTTTGAATAATGAATCATTTGACTTTATGTAGCAGTAGCAATCATCTTTTATATCCATGTTGTTATTATATTGCAAAATTCATGTTAGTTTTATCACTTCCATACTCGAGGACGAGCATGAGTTAAGCTTGGGGATGTTGATGCGTATAAAATGCATACATGAACTTTGCACTATAATACTTATATTCCATTCATATTTGCATCATATAAGGGTATATTACTGTTATTTAATGATTTTTGGTAATTAATAATGATTTCCCCTTTTTATGGAATTAATCCTGCGCAGGCAGAAAAACCCCTATTTCTTTCCTTATTTATTTCAGGGCCTTAACGACGTCATAATGAGCTGCAAATTTACGGGGATCATTATTTTGGAAGGAGGAAGACCTAGGAGCGAAGAAAGCAAGCAAACGGAGGCCGGAGGGGCAAAAGAGGGTGCCCCACGCGGCCCCTGTACCTGGCCGCGTGGGCCCACCTCTTTTGGCCCTCGTGGCCCCGTTTGCGTCGATCCTTCTTCCCGAAGCTTCCTCGTGACCTAAAAACGACTATAAAAATAGTCCCCCGATGTTTTCCAGGGGGGGGGGGGCGGCGGAGAAACACAAAACTAGAAACAGAGAGACAGAAGGCTGCCGCCGGAGAAGATCGGAGGGGGGAAACACCGCCGGAATCCACCTCCGAAGGGCTCCACCCCCCTCCGGCGTGATCATCATCAACATCTACAGCAAGATCATCTCCATCTCTCCTTTGTAAACTCTTGGCAAACATGATGTATGATACAATATACTTTTCCCGTGATCTATTGTGTCTCTCCATCTATGTTTGAGAAGTAATTTGTTCATGGCATTAGTGAAATAGTTTGTTGATTGGTTGCATACAAGTTTTGTTATCTTTTATGATTTTCTTGATGTACAATGTATGAGTGCACGCATATGTTGGGGAATGCATGTAAGGTGATCACCGGTAAGGTAATGGAGTGAGGAGGACTTGGGAGGACAAGTAAACCCGAGATTGAATCATGAAGTTACTCTATTGGGGGATATATGGGAGACCCTAGAACTTAAGGCTATGGTGGGACAATTATGTCTTAATAATTCTTGTGCTGCACATTTAATTGGCCATGAGATCCATCATAAGAGTTGTGTAATTTGCTCATTTACTTGGCTACAACTATTTATGGCTCCCCCCTAGAAGAAACAATTAAGACTAAAACATGTGCTTCACTAATTGTGACAACCACACGAATGAAATAACAATTGCCAGAACATTCGCTCCCTTGAGATATTTGCTACTTGAGATCCTTGCTACTTACTACTCTTAGAAACTTGCATTAGAAAACTTGCTCTAAGAAACTTGTTGCTAGATAAACCTACTCCACATCACTTGCTTACATTAGTTAGTTCCTTTCATACTCAAATTTATTGCTTGCATAAAAGGCCATATAAGAGGGTTGTAGGCCTTTAGAGAATAGATAGTTTACCTTCAACTCCTCGTGGGTTCGACACTAAAATACTTATCGAATTGTGCTACAGTGATTCCTTGCTCTTGGGGATTATCAGTTCCCAAGAGCTTTGTGCCTCTTGGGTGCATTGTGCACCCTAGACGGTTGGAGGATTCGCTAAGACTTCGAGTTGTGAAGCTTTGAGAAGATTTGGGAGCCCCCAATTTGGTTGTGGGTGTGTTCCCCAAGAATTGTTGTAAAGGCTCCGGATTCCGCCTTGAAGGATTCCGATAGTGGAAGGTGAACCAAACCCTTGGGATGAAGTTTATTGGAGAATAGGGTGGGGCCTTTGTGGCATCTTGAGTAGGCCTCTTGTGGCGAGCTCACACCCCTCCAACGAGACGTACTCCCTTAACAAGGAGGAACTCGGGAATACATCCTCGTCTCCGCGTGCCTCGGTTATTTCTATACCCGAGCTTTTTACTTATGCAATTTACATCGTGATAGCCTTCGTGCTTGAAGTTTTATATCTTGCTATCACCTTGTTGCTTGCCTTGCTTAGCATAAGTTGTTGGTGCACATAGGTGAGCCTAGTTTACTTAGGTTGTTGGCTTGTTAATTTAAACACATAGTTTTATTCCGCAATTATCAAGCCTTAAACCGGAAAAGTTTTAATCGCCTATTCACCCCCCCCCCTCTAGGCGACATCGATTGTTCTTTCAATTGGTATCAGAGCCTCGGCTCTCTTGTTGGGCTTTACCGCCTACAGAGTAAAGATGTCGTTTAGAGATTTAGTGCACGATCCCATGTTTATATTCGATGGCACAAATTTTAATGCTTGGAAAACTCATATGCTTAGTCACTTACGGGTCTTGGTCCCCAATATTGAGCGTTTCTTAGATATAAGGTTTTCTCCTCCAAAGGATTACGAAAGTACGACTTTAGAGGATGAGAAAAACTTATATCTAGATGCTCTAGCTTCTAATGAGTTTTGCAAATTTGTGAGTGTTGTAGTTTTTGAGTCAATCTTGCCTCTACGGAATGCTCATGAGCTTTGGACCAAGCTTCAAGATAAATATGGAGTGTCCAACTCTATTGAGGATGATTGTTCTCCCTCCAACTCCGGCTGTGATGAGTTCTCAACTTCGTCTACTTCACCAAAATGTGGTAAGCCACAAACCAATGTGATGGTGAGTAGTGATAGGTTGTGCAATATTGATAGTGAGCTCATTTTTGATGATCTTTTATCTCTATCTTGTTGACATGCCTCATCTTTGGACCTAAACACACATAGCACTATAAATGTCATACATGCTAGTGTTGATAGTCCTTGCATATCATCAAAAATTGCTTAGATAAATCTCTTGATGATATGTTTGCTTTATCTTGTTGCCATGATAAAAATGCTTGTGTTCCCTCTAACTCTTGCATGAATAATAATGTAGAGGAAACCCAATTAGCTATGCAACAAGATGTGAACTTGAGTAGTTCAAAAATTACTTGTTCATCTTCATCCACCACTCATTGCCTTATGGCTAAATCTTCTAGTAGTGAAGATGATAATAATAATGATGATGATAATAATAATGATGAGGAAGAAAATAATGATGAACTCCTTCATAATAAAGGTCTAATGGTTCTTAAGGCTATTTCAAAGAATAAAAATGCTTGTGATAAACTCTATGAAATCATGAGCACCCTTGTTGAGCGAGGTGATACTATTAAGGCCTTAAAACAAGCCTTGAAGAAAAGGGAAAGATTGAAAGAGATGATGCTATGGAAAAGGCATCGTTAGAAGATGCCCTTGAGGAAGAGCAAGTGACTCGGGCTTCTCTTGAGGAGAAACTCGAATCTATTGAGGAGTCTCATAATGAAATAATTGCTAAACTCATTAAAGAACGTGACCATGCAATTGCTAAATATAAAGTCACGAAAAAGGAAAATGCTAAATTGAATGATGAGCTTGCCAAGTTGACTTCTTCCATTCCTAATGCTAATGATGCTTGTGCTACTAACTCCACTTCTTGTGAAGCATCTATTTTGAAGGAGAATGTTGAGCTAAGGGCTCAACTTGAGTTGCTAACTAGCAAGTATGGGAAGTTGGAAGAAAGTCATGAAAAGCTATCTAGCTCTAATGATGATCTTCTAGCATCCTATGCTAGTCTAAAGTTAGCTCATGAGGCTATCACTATCGAGGTAACATCTTGTGAGTCTCATGTGGATAATAGCACAACTTTAACTAAAAATGCTATATTGCCATGTGCTAGTCCTAGTAGTTCATCCACTCGTAATGTTGGCACATCTTGTGATGAATTACTTTCTTTGCCTTGTTGCTCTAACAATGATGCATCTACCTCCTCTAGTACTTGTGTTGTCACTAACCATGTAGAGAAACGAGGAGAGCTCAAGGCCCAAGCCACTTCTATCAAGAAAGGCTTGGTCAAGCGTCATGAAGGGAAGAGTGCACTTGACAACATGTTGAGTGTGCAACAATCCCCCAATGACAAGAGTGGACTTGGATTCAACTCCAACAACAAGAACAAGTCCAAGAGTGATAAGAAGAAGGGCCAAGTTCAAGTCAAGAATCCGGCCAAGATCATTTGCTTCAAATGCAAGCTAGAAGGGCACCATGTTCGAGATTGCCCAATGAAGAAGAAGTCTCTTAGTGAGAAGCAACTAGGGAAGCGGCCTCTTGTTCAATCTCATGCTCAACCACGAGTGGAACAACGGCCACCTCCTAAGAAGACTCAAGTCAATGCTCCTCAAGTTGAGAAGCCTATTAAGAAGAAAGAGAAGAGTCGATGTTGCTACCTTTGCCGTGGCAAGGTTCACTTTGCTTCTTCATGCAGCGTCGGTAACCTATCCAACTCCATCGTAATTGATGATGTGTATTCACTTAGAAAGGATAGAGTTGGCAATGTGTTTGTCAAATATGTGGGAATTCAAAGTGGTGTCAAGAAAAGAACCATTTGGGTTTCCAAGCCTATTGTGACTAACCTCTTAGGACCCAACTTGGTTGGGGACCAACAAGCTCAAACTTGATCAATAGGTGTTGGTGGAGGATATTGGAGACTTGGTTACTTTTGATCAATAGGTTTGGGCTGATTTCTCAGTTTTGCATTGCGCGGAGGAGAATTGTGAGTTATATTTATATTTTTGCTTAAGCTGCTCTCGGGTTGATTCAAGTGAAGACGTAATCCATCGACACCGGGTGAAAGGGGGAAATGACCTTGCTCGTCACAAGTTATATCTAGCTCTCCACTTCTCCCTCATGAGCTTAAATACAGAGGCACAAAAAAATTTTATTTTGGATTTTTAAAGGTAGCACATGACAAATTTACTTGGAATGGCAGGAAATCCATGCATAGGTAGATATGGTGGACTCAGCTGGCAAGAAAGTTTGGCTTTGGGGATTGGATGCACGAGTGAACCATACACTTAGTACGAATTTTTAGGCTTAGAAAAAAGGGTGTTTGAAGCAAACATCTAATAATAACCGGTAACAGAACAACATAAGACATTTACCAATCATAACCATAAAACTCTACACCGTCTCCCTTGTTGACCAAACAATTCTTTTGATGGAAAGATTAGCTCTATGAATTAACAACTGCGAAAAACCACACAATTTCAAGCTAGGATCCAACAAAGATATGACCAGCAAACAAACAAAATTGAAAGTAAAAAGACACTCCAAGCATAGCACATAATATGTAAAGTGATAAAAACGAAGTTCAACGAAGACGACCTTATGATAGTCGATGAAGATGAAGGGATGCCTTGGGCATCCCCAAGCTTTGACTCTTGATGGTTCTTGATATTTAGAGGGGGTGCCATGGGGGCATCCCTAAGCTTGAGCTCTGATCCATCCTCGATTTTTTCATATTCCTCTCCTTTGGAACTTAAAAACTCCCTTCACACAAAACTTCTCATAATTTGATTATAAGGTTAGTGCTCATAAATTAAAATGCAGATGTGTTCAACTTAGGACAAATTGCAAACAAACTTCATTATCCATTAGCTACTGTTTAATAATTCTCAATGTGGTACTCTCCCTCAAGTGTTTCACATTGGACGATGGTAAAAGAGGCGAATACAAAATAAAGGCAGAATCTGTCAAAACTGGACAGTCTGTAAAGATTGAATTTTTCAAGGCACTTCTAGAGCTCAAATTAAAAAACTTGAAACTAATGAAAGATAGATAAAATCATCAGGATTGCTGTCAAAAATTATCAGAAAAATATAAGATACTGGTGATTTTAAGAATTTCGTGCAACAGGCGCACAGAATCTGTTTTTTGGACAGCAAAACAACACCTCTCACTTTCAATGTATTAGAGGCTAAACTTGGCACCAAAAACCAAAAGAAAAAGATACAATGAAGTTTCTACAGAGGTAATAACTTCATGACTCAAGAAAATCAAAAAGGAAACTGAAAATAAAAGATGGGTTGCCTCCCAACAAGCGCTTTTCTTTAACGCCTTTTAGCTAGGCGCAATGCCAAATATCAAGTTTTTTCGGAGGCCTTTGCAACATCAAGAGCATAGCTTGACCTTATGATTGATTCAAAAGGAAGCTTCTTTCTCTTTTTAGGGAATTGTTCCATCCCTCTTTTAAGGGGGAACTGAAACCTTATATTTCCCTCTTTCATATCAATAATAGCACCAACGGTTCTCAAAAACGGTCTTCTCAAAATAATAGGACAAGAAGCATTGCACTCAATATCCATAACAATAAAATCAATGGGAATATAAATCAATAACAACAATAAGGACATCATCAACTCTACCCAAAGGTTTCTTTTTAGAAGAATCAGCAAGATGAACATTTAAATAGCATTCTTCCAAAGGATTTAAATCAAGCATATTATAGAAACTTTTAGACATAACAGAAACACTTGCACCAAGATCACACAAGGCATTGCAATAAAGTCATTTATTTTCATCTTAATAGTGGGTTCTCATCCATCTTCTAATTTTTAGGAATAGAAGTTTATAGCTTAAGCTTTTCCTCCCTAGCCTTGATAAGAGCATCGGTAATGTGTTTTGTGAAGGCAATATTTAATTTACTAGCATCCGGTGACTTAGAAAGTTTTTGTAGGACCTTTATGACTTAAGTAAGATTGAAATTATCAAAATAAATTTCATCATATTTAAATAGGCTAGGAGGATCCTCATTAGTAGTTTGGATAGTATAAACTTTAACAGTTTTCCTATTCATTTCAGCAATTCTAGCTTCTTCTGCCTCTCTAGCCCACCTAGCATGCAAACGAGCTAACATCCTTTCATTCTCATTAATTTGAATAGAAATAGCATTTAAAGATTCAGTAGGCTTGTCTTGAAGAGGAGTGGTTCTAATTTTTAAAATTTCAACATCATGAGCAAGTTCTTCCACTTTAGAGACAAGACTATCAAGTTTTCCTTCAACAATTTTGTTGAAAGCTTTTTGCGAAGTGATAAATTCTTTTAAAACATTCTCAAGATCAGAGGACACATTCTTATTAGGATTATAAGAATTACCATAGAAATTACCATATGAGTTGCCATTATTGGGAGGATAAGGCTTATAATTGTTACTACCAAAATTATTTCGATAAGCATTATTGTTGAAGTTGTTTCTATTAACAAAATTAACATCAACTTGATCCTTTTCTTGGGCAATTAATGAAGCAAGAGGAACATTATTAGGATCAATAGAGGACTGATTGGTAGCAAGCATAGACATAATCATATCAACCTTATCATTCAAAGAGGAAATTTCCTCGACAGAATTTACCTTCTTACCACTTGGAGCTCTTTCGGTGTGCCATTGTGAATAATTTGTCATCATCTCATCCAAGAGTTTAGTTGCTGCACCTAATGTGGTGGACATGAAGGTGCCTCCCGCGGCCGAGTCCAAAAGGTTCCTTGAAGAAAAATTCAAACCTGCATAAAAAGTTTGGATAACCATCCACATTGTTAATCCACGCGTGGGACAATTCTTAATCATAGATTTCATTCTCTCCCAAGCTTGAGCAACATGTTCATTATCAAATTGTCTAAAGTTCATAATGTTACTCCTTAGTTGTATGATTTTAGCAGGTGGATAATATTTTCCAATAAAAGTATCTTTGCATTTAATCCAAAAATCAATGCTATTTTTAGGAAAAGATAATAACCATTCTTTTGCTCTCCCTCTCAAAGAGAAAGGGAAAAGCTTCAGTTTTATGATGTCACTTTCTACCCTCTTTGTACTTTTGCATATCAAATAACTCAACAAAGTTATTTAAATGAGAGGCGGCATCATCAGTACTAGCAGCAGAAAATTGCTCTTTCATAACAAGATTTAGCAAGGCAGGTTTAATTTCATAAAATTCCGCTTTAGTAGCGGGTGGAGCAATTGGAGAGCATACGAAATCATTGTTATTAGTGCTAGTAAAGTCACACAACTTAGTTTTTTCAGTAGAAGACATAATGATAAGATAAAATAGCAAGACAGGAATAAAGACTACACTAATTTTTTTTGGGTTTTAAAATTTTGAAACGGGAAAATAAACCTAACGAGAAACAAAGCAAGCAAGAAAAAAAACAAAGTAAAGAGATTGAGGGTATGAGACTCCCCTTGCTGCAGCTCCAAAGTCCCCGGCAACGGCGCCAGAAAACTGCTTGATGGTGTATTGAAAAGAGTTGGGTAGTGCCCCAAGCGAAGGCGGAATTGTAGTAAGTAGCAGTTTTCCCCCGTTTAACGAACCGAGGTTTATCGAACCAGTAGGACTTTGAAATCAACAACGAGGTGAATGTTGAAGATCTCTGGCACTTAACCTTCAACAGACGTGGACCTGCACACACTCAACCAAATACTTTGCCCCCAACGGCGGAAAGGTTGTCAATCTTTCCGGTCTCGCAGAAAACAAAGCGGTTAATTGTATTATGAAATAGATGAAATAATGAAAAGTGACCAGTGGAGTAATGATGATGAAAAGCAAGTAAATGAGGTTGTAAACAATGTAAAAAAGATGGACCGGGGGCCATGGGTTCACTAGTGGAGTCTCTCAAGTAAATAAAATATGCATGTGATGGGTGAACGAATTACAGCTAGGCAATTGACAAGATCATGACACAAACCCAATTTAGCTATGACATAAGGAACATGATAATATTTATGGAGGCATTATGACAAGGAACAAAGACCGTTGAGTCCAACTGCGTCTTTGTCTAAAAAGTCCACCGTGGGATCGCTATCCAGCCTGTCACCCAACGGTATTAAGTTGCAAGCAACAGACATTTGCATTAAGTAAAGTGCATGAAGTAAGCAATACTAATATCAAAAGAGACATTAACACCGCTGTTTTACCCTTAGTAGCAACAGCACACCCTCGCCCTTAGACGTTTCTGTCACTCGTGCCCAGGAACAAAAGGGGGCATGAACCCACTATCTAGCATAAATACCCTCTCTTGGAGATACACACAATCACTTGGCCAAAGTAACTACGCATATCAGAGAGCATGCAAGAACATAAATTAACATATAAGAATCATGCACAATCTGAACATAACTTCATAATCCATCGGATCCCAGCAAACACATCACATAGCATTACAATAATCGATCTTGATCATGTTAGGCAGCTCACAAGATCATAAGACATGAAGCACAAGAGAGAGAGACTACCAACTAGCTACTGCCATGGACCCGTAGTCCAAGGTGAGACTACTCACAACTCATCCCGGAGGAAGGCATGGCGATGAAGAGCCCTCCGGGATCGATCTCCCCTCCGGCAGAGTGCTGGGATCAGCTTCAGATTGGACCCTGAACTAGGGTTTTCGGTGACGGCGCGTCGGGGTTGAGTTTCTGGAAAATAATGGCCGCCCCCTCGGTTTTAGGTCTAGAGGGATTTTATAGGCATCGGAGGGGGCCGAGGAGGTGCCCAGGGGGCAGGGGCGGGTCCCACCCGCGCCCCTAGGTGGGCCCGTGGCCGGGGGTCGCCTCTGGCCCCTGGGTGGCCCCCCTGGCTGCCCTTCTACGTGAGGAATAGGGGCTTCTCTTTCTCCAGCGCCTGCTAGCGTCAGAGGCTGTCGATTCATCTCGTGCGTCCTGACGGTTCCCTACAACCCCATACCAGGAACTGAATGACGGGAGAACGAGTAAGGGGAAGGCATAAAATACTGGATTGATTGATCGAGTTAGTAATGGGAAGCAAACCCTAGATTATTATGATGGCAGCCCGGTCAACCGCACGCTGGAAGCGGATGGCATTCCCAATACAAGCCTTCAGATCCCTGGACTCTAGGTATAGTCTTCTATTGCCATGTACATATCAGCGGGCAGTGGGATAAGCGCTGGAGTAGGCATTAGCAGTTACTGAAAAAGGGCCAGCGGGCACCGAGCAAGGGACACTGCCCGATTGTGCGGACCGGCCGGGAGCCGAGTCACTAAAGGCCCCTCGTCAAGTGGACGGTTGAGCAACTCAAGCGAACCGCCCTACCTGACTTTGGATAAATATAGAAGGGAGAAGGTTGTGAAGGTGGCCTCGTTATCCACACATCTGGTCGGAGGTGGTGTCTTATTTTGCATAAAAATTCCCCGTAAATTTTGAGGACAATCCGACGATGTTTCCTGTTGTTACTTTTCTGAAATACAAAAACAGCAAAAACAGGGAACTGGCACTTGGCATCTTGTCAATAGGTTAGTCCGACAAAATGTATAAAAATGATATAATTGATAGTAAAGACATGTGACAATATCACAAAACTAGCATGGATCACTCAAAAATTATAGATACGTTTGAGACGTATCACCCATTCTCTACTTGAATGTAACATAAGGGGGCTTATCTACTTATAGCAAATCCAACTGAAATTGACACTTTATTTTTCTATATGGCTATTTGGAGAGCCCCTCAATTTATTTCTCGATATGTCCATTTAGCTCTCTAAAAAACTTGCTTGCATGGGTATTACGATGGATTCTCCTCACCCCATATATTTCATGGATCCATACTTTCTTGTGACTACAAAATCGATGTAACACAATAGTCCATGCATACATAATAAAAATAAATCATTAATAATTTAAATGTAAAATGTAAAAATAACTTAAGAATTTGGTTTCCTTATTCCTTTTTTAAGAAAATAAGCTTTAGTTATGATTGGAAATTAAAAAATGTATCTTTAGCCATAGAACCTTTACTCATATTTTAAAAATTGGAATACTTAATCTGTTGCAAAAATATGCTTCGCGACTTCATATTCATAATCCAATTTCGTGAGAATGTATATTCTTCCTCCATATGTAGTTAGGGGGGCTTCTTTTAAGTTTCTGGAGCAGTTTCTGGGTACCAAACCCCAGAAACTTAAAAGAAGTCTCCAACCTAGAATCTGCTTATTTCCACCGCAATCTGAAAACGTGAAGGAAACCAGAAACTTGTCCGGGGCAGTTTCTGGACAGTTTCCAGAGTTTCCACCCACGAAATGTTTTCTTCCTCTCCTCTTCTGTTCCCGACGCCCATGGCCTCCACCCCGCCGTCACCTCGTCCCCGTCCTCCGCCGGCCCGCCCCATCTCGGCCCCGCCGAGGACCGCGCCGGTCGACCTCGTCCTCGTCCTTGCCGGGGCCGTCCGCGTCCGCACCGCTCGTTCGCGTCGGGGCCGTCCTCGCCGGGGGCCACGCCGGGAGTCGTCCTCGCCGAGGGCCACGCCGGGGGCCGTCCTCATCCGCGTCCACACCGAGAGCCGTCCTCGCCGGGGACCGCGCCGGCCGACCTCGTCCTCGTCGGGGCCGTTCTCATCCGCGCTTGCCGACCTCATCCTCGTCCTCGCCGAGGGACCGTCCTCGTCTGCGTCGGGCGGCTTGCTGCTGGACGCGCTGCTGCGCCCGCCCCCGTCCTCCGCAACTCGCTCCTGCGTGGCGCCGATGTCGTCCGCAGGATGTTCGACGCAATGCCTGCTGGTCAGAATTTTTTATTTTTTAGAAATTGTTAAGCTGCTTATACAAAAGAAGTCTCTGGTGGAGTTTCTGCCCACAGCAGTTTCTCTCCACCGGAATCCAGAAACTTGCTTATGCATAAGCAGAAGTTTTAAAGAAGTTACCCTTATTTGTACTGATTATCGTGGCCCCTCCCACCTAGGCTAGATGTGCTTTCTTAACCCCCATAGCAAAACGTAAAGTACATAGAGCAAGCAACACAACATGGACTACGATCGTTTAATTAGCTGGATTCTCGTGGACAACTTCAATGCTTGGTTGCGCTCTGAACGTAGAAGGAAAGCACAGTGCAAGCATCCACCAACCAAGACCCAGTGGGCACTGGCGTCGGCCTAGGCTGCAGCCGGCAGGCACAATGACCGTTTACACTGCGGCTAGCTCGGGTAATCCATCGATGAGATGTCCATGTTCCAGTTCAGCACCCCCTGCGTGCGCGTGTTCTGGTTCAGGCAGTGCATCATACTGCAGCTCACCCTCTGGCCTCTGCCCGTCTAACCCGCGCTTCATGCTGATGACAGTCGTCTCCAGCCGCAACGCCACCAGCCTCGCATTGCTCGACGTCCCCTTCGTCGTGCACAACCCGAACGCGAGTCGCCGCGCTCTATGACCGCCTGCAGGCGCGAGTCTCCTACGGCACCGGCGGCGCCCTCAGCCAAGGGCGACGTCGTGCTCTCGGCCTCCCTGACATTGTCCTCATCTTTGGAGGCCGTGGGGGTGACAGAGCATGGTTGGCCGACGCTGCTGAGGCTTCGTGTGGAGGTGCAGCTCTGTCGGATGGCCGCCAGCCTGGTGTTCGGCTCCCCGCTTCGCTCGTTTGGGATAGCTACTACATCTTCAGAGTTCAGATACACGAGGAAGCCTCATCGACTCACATGTCCTGTGATCTGACGCTGATGCAGCCCTTCCGGATCGGGGTTGAGGAGGCGGCAGCCGGTGTCGCTCGCTCTCGAGAGAGGAGAGCCGCGGAGCATGCCTCACTTCATTGCTCCCGACGCGTACATGTTGACCCACTCCCACCGACTCCGGGCGACTGCTCCGGCAGCGGGCGGGGCCTCCGCGATCCTAGGTGACCACCTGCGCCAGCAGCTGGCAAGGCCTCCACGGCACCGGCGAGCTACGTGAGGCGGCAACGCGGGCGGCCTCTAGCCCTAATCCCTCTACATGGTTCCGGACCTCCGATGACGTCAAGCGAATACGAGAGATACCGAGGAGTCGTTCGGCTCCAACGACTTGGACCTGGCGTGGGTCTTTATTTACAGATGTACGGCAGGCAAAACCGAAACCGTGAAGATCTCAAATTCTACGTCTTCCTTTCCTTCCTAAACTCTGCCAACCAACGACAGAAACGAGCAAAACTCGGGACGGACGAAACGCGTTTTGACGTACAAACCAAACCAGAAACACGTTTGACGTACGAACCAAAGAAGCCTTAGCTCCTTTATTATTAGGTAAAGATTGGCTCGTTTGCTTGATCGATCGCTGGACGAAAAGAGCGACGTACGACGTACCATGAAGACGTACCATCACGACCGATCCCAAATTAATAGTATAGATATGTTATGTCTTCCTAGAAATACAACTACTATGTGGTGTTCTACGTCAAGCAGCTGATGTAGCCCCACATGTGGACAAGACCATGGCCAACACCCCAAATGGCCTAATGACAAGATCAAGAGTCAAGGCACTTCATGAAAAGGTGACCTCGCTTCTCTCGATGTGTGATCTCGACACCCCTTTGAATGGTTTGCTACTTCATGTCGGTACCTTGTGTATACTCAGGATCCACCTTGATGGCGACCTACAATGGAGTAGAAAAGATGAGCAAGAGAAGGTCCAAGATGATGGAGAAGATGACCAAGAGAAGATCCAAGAAGATGGACAAGAAGAGGAAGAAGGAGGCGAAGCCAGGCTGGCCAGCCTCCCAGCCGGCCTAGGCCGGCCCCCAGGCCGGAGCCCAACCAGAGCCAGCCAGCCACCCCCTGAGACCGCCGGCCTCCCAGCCGGCCCAGGCCGGTCACCCCCCATCGCTGCCGGCCACCCACCTGAGCCAGCCGGCCTCCCAGCCGGCCTAGGCCGGCCCCCAGGCCGGTCCCCCACCTGCGCAAGCCGGCCTCCTGGCCGGCCTGGGCCGGCCACCAGGCCGGTTCCCCACCTGCGTCTGCCGGCCTCCCGGCCGGTCACCCGCATTTTTACCCCCTTTTGTACTAGACTATAAATAGCACCTCCCTTTTCCTTTCCTGGGGTCAGACTGAATTTGAGACTTGTGAGCCATGCTCCTCATCCCTCTGTGCTAGGGTTCCTCTTTGAGGATGGATCTTGTTGTTGCTACTCTTTCACTGAGGTGACTCTAGTAGTGCAAACCAATCTCTCACTGCGGTGATTCAATTGGATCGGTGGACCGGCCGGTAAGAGCAATCGGTTTCATTAAGAGTAAGATTGGCTTTGATTCTTCGATCCAAAGTCTTCTCTTGTGAGGGTTGTTGTTGGGTGGAGATCTCTGCAGGTTTTGCTAGTTATCCTTTTTGTGTACCCATGAATCTCCCCCATTTTCCCCTCCGTGTTCTTCGTGTTCATCGTGTTCTTCGTGTTCATCCACTTTTCCCCCTCAAATCCGTAAAGATCGGGCCAACCCCTACATCATATGGTATCAGAGCAAGGGTTTCCACGGATTTGGATCGTGTTTCCACCTTTTATTAGCCATTTTTCCAACAAAATTTTTCTTTCCCATACCAAATTCGAAAATTAAAAAAAAAAAAGCCGAGCCGTGATCCTAGTCATCCTTACCACCTCAAAGCTCCAATACCCAATAGAGAAACGTGTCCACTTGTGCAAATCAGGTGCTCCCTCCTATACACTTGAGCTAGTTGTCCTTCGAGCGGTGGTGCGGCACGAGCATAGTCTTCGTTAGGTCCAAGTTGCTCCTTCCAATAGTCGCACCATCCACGTTTGTCTCCACGTGTGAGTTTCCTTTGTTTCTCGGATTGTGTGGTTAGTATCTTTTGCTTCTTGATCTTTGCGGTTATCCTCCACTTGTTGCAATAGCCTTCTCGTTTGTTTCGTTTCGATTTCTTGCCACTTTGTCATACTTAAGCTACTCATAAGTGTGTGTGTGAGTCGCTTTTGGATTGCTAATCAACCAACTCTTACTCTTGTGACACATTTGTCTCGGAAGGCAAGCCCACTTGTCCAATACTATCAACCAAAGGTAAGAGCGGTTATTAGCCACCACATATTCCACATATCACTTGTGTTATCTTATCATGGCTAGGGAAGAACAAGACGCCGGGATGAGCAATCAAGAGGAGGCTCTCAAGAGGTACATCGATGACAACTTACGCCGCTATGAGGAGCGCCATCAAGCCGCGCAATGTGAAAACAATGAGCGCTTTGCTCAAATCCAAGATTCCATGAGCAAGCTCCTCGATCGAGATCATAGTCGCTCTTCAAGGTCAAGTTCGCAAAGCTCTCACCACTCCACCGCAAGAAGCCACACACGGAGTGAGAATGATCAAGGACATCGCCATCGCCAAGAGATGCCTCACCAACAAGCGAACTTGGACCCTCACCAACACCAAGACCAACATCGTCAAGAAGTGCCTCACCCTCAAGCGAACTTAGACCCTCAACACCATCAAGATCGCCATCGACAAGAGATACCAATTCCAAATGCTAACTTGGATCCCCCACACCGCCATGAGGATAATCGACATCATCGTCATGACCTACCTCCATATCGAGCCCGCCGAGTGCAATTGGACAACAATCATGTTGCTCTTGAAGACGATGAGCATTATGTCCCACGCCACCAACCAAGGCATCGTCACCGAGACCGCCATCGCCACCATGATGATGATGAGGATGATCACAAAAACCATTTCAATCCTCCCAAGCTCGTCATTCCTAAGTTCCATGGCACCAACGACCCGGAGGACTACATTGCATGGGAATCCAAGGTCTCCAAACTATTTCGCGTCTACAAGGTGCCACAAGACAACCGAGTTGACCTCGCATCCCTAGAGCTCGAAGGCTATGCGCAACTATGGTGGGAACAACTCCAAGCCTCCTTTGAAGACCCAATCGACACATGGAATGACATGAAGAAGGAAATGCACAAGCGTTTTGTGCCACATCACTATGCGCAAGATTTGTACAAGAAGCTACAAGAACTCAAACAAGGTCTCAAGACGGTTGACGAGTACTACAAGGAGATGGAGTCAACTCTCTCGTGCAAACATTGTCGAGTCCAAGGAATAATCAATGTCACGCTTCTTGAACGGCCTCACGTACCCCATAAAGAAGATAGTGAAATTCCAACCTTATGAGAACCTTGTTGAGATAGTTCATCAAGCCATGAAGGCCAAGCGCCAAGTCGCGGAAGAGCTCAAGTATGTCAAGGACAAGTCTTTCTTTGCCACTAGAGCTTCATCATCAACACAACCCATGACTCAAGTCCACGCTCAAGGCAATGTCAAAGGTTCTACACCTCAACCCCCAACCACTTCCAAGAAGACAACGCCCCCACCCCAGGCCGCCAAGTCATATATCACTTGCTACAAGTGTGGAGGTCAAGGGCACAAGTCATTTGAGTGCACCAACAAGAAGGTGATGATCGTCAATGACAATGGAGACTATGAGTCTATGAGCGAAGACGAGTACCACGCATTGAACAAGGTGGCCACGATGCAAATCTTGGATGACGACGATGACTACATCTATTGTGATGGTGATCCCAACCCCACTCTAGTTGTCACTCGAGTCTTGACTACAATCAACCAAGGTGATGACGCTCAACGATGCAACTTGTTCCAAACAAAGGCCGGCATCAACGGCAAATCAATCAAGGTAATCATTGATGGTGGGAGTTGTCACAACTTGGCAAGCAAGGAGCTATGTGAGAAACTCAACTTGACGTACAAGAAGCACCCCAATCCTTACCATGTGTAATGGCTTAGCGACTCCGGCACCGTGAAGATTCAACACACGGTTCAAGTATCCTTCAAGATTGGCTCTTACGAGGACACGGTGGATTGTGATGTGGTGCCAATGTCGGTTTGCCACTTACTTCTTGGTCGTCCTTGGCAATTTGACAAGGCCGTTACTCATGATGGGCGCACCAACTACTATAGCTTCAAATGGAACAATAAGATCCTCGTGCTCCGCCCAATGACTCCAAGCCAAATTATTGCCGACAATGCCAAGACACTTGTGAGAGCGCAAGAAAAACAATCCTCTAGTGAGTTGAGTGGTGAGAGAGCGAACCCCATTCACGTGAGTGAGAGCCAAAAGCCAAATATGAGTGAGAAAGGGAAAAGAGTGAGTCCCGGCGTAGTCTTATTAGCCACCAAAAGTGAGATGAGAGAAGTGAGAGCAAACCCATCCACTTTCCACTTCGTGCTCTTATGCAAAGGAGATGGCAAAGACACTAACGACTTAACCCAAGTTCCTCCATCTATGTTGTTTATTTTGCAGGAATTCAAAGATGTTTTTTGGGATGAGTGTAGCGCCCCGACCCCAGAACTATACAGTGGAACGTTGTGTAACCGGTCATGCTACACAATTGAGGGTTACTGGGTTTACCAATCCCAGGCCAATACTCCTTGGCAGGTGTGCTCGGAATGGATCATCGGCACACAACACCTCAATCATGCCATAAGCTCAGACATCGCTTCCATGTATAGTAAAGAGACCGAGACTTGTGGAACGAACTGGCACATCACAGACTCTACGACACAAAGATATCATAGTTCAACTCATATAATTGAGAAAGATAGCAAATGACACATCAGAGGTCACTGACCCATCATTACAACAAGCGGAAGCAAATTAAAGTTGTCTAAACAACAAGATCCAAATTATGGCCTAAGAGGCCTACAGATAAACATCCCGTGCCAGCCTGTTCCATGACGTCCCAAGCTGCCACCTGGGAACCCCAGACTACTCGTCGAAGTCAACATAGAACCCACCTTCCAGTTCGGTGGCGTCCTCCTCTGAAACAAATAATAATCAACAAAGCAAGGCTGAGTACGACGTACTCGCAAGAATTAGTAGGGCGATATAGGCCCGATGCTGACGGAGGCTTCAAAGCTATATAAGTGGTTGTTTTGCATAAAGCGAGTTTTGTTTCCTTCCGAAGACTAGGACTCAAGGCATCGTCTAATCAGAAGATTTTCATAAGGGGATAAGATAGTAAACTTTTCTTCTTCGGTTCCCATGGAACCTACTGTATTCAGCAACTCCACTTATCTCCACCAAGGCACTCCCTCGAATCTCCCTCGAGGAAATGAACCTTTTAACACACGTTGATTATGCAACCTCTAGCTGCCATTTGATTAAAGGTTCAGGTTATCTATGATCTCATAATCTATTCCCAAGTTGTCCATAACCGCGGACACGGCTTTTCGAAAAGATTAAACCCTGCAGGGGTGTACTGTTTTTACCATTGGTACCGTCCGACCCCTTGCCTGATCATTTAGCTCTCTTCCGGGGAAAGCCGGCAGGGCAGGCACGGTTAAACCTTTACAAAGCATGAGACTATCCTGTAACAGCCCAGATTTGGTACCCTAAAATATGGGCCAAATTTTCACTTTTTGTGTTGCATTGCATCATGGCATAATTATTTAAATTGCTAATTATAAGTAAAGCAACACCTTAAAACAAAGGAAGCAAAACCCTTCCTCAAATTTCCAAAACTGAATGCTTTGCCCAAAATGGCCAAACCAACTTATTCTTGAATTTCCAAATTGTCCCGGAAGTTCTAAGAATTTTTTTTTTTAAATGCCAATCAAATAAATAAATTCGAGAATTCAATTTGGCTTAATTCAATTCCTATTTTGGAACCAAGAAAAGTTTTCCAAAAATTCAAAGTAAAAACATGGGGTGCTTCATTGTTATATTATGAGCCTCCATAAATATATTCATAATTTATTGAGATGTTTAAGTGTCCCAAAATAAATCTATTTTGGAAATTATCAAAAATGCCCTATTTAAAAATCCAAGAACAAAGGTGGTGCAAACCTTTTTATTTTGGACCACCAAATTTTGTGGAGATTCTAAAAGTTAAATGGAGCCCATATGAAATTTTGCACTTTTTATAAAATTGTCTACAGGCCCCTTAAAATCGTCAAAGCTGCTGGGGACCTCTTTGCAATTACAAATCCTGGAGCTAGGGGGGGTTTTTCGCGAATTTTCTTCTTCTCCACAGTGCTACCGGCACTGGCGCCATACTGCTTGCGCCCATGCCGCCCCGCCCCCTTTGTCGCACCATGGCGTGCGCCCAGGTGGACTAGAGCCCCTCCCGGTGCTGCCCACCTGCTCCCCTCATCCCCCTCTCTCCATTTCCTCCCTTGATTCCCGGATCGAGGCCACCATTTCCTCTCCCGTGCGCCTCCGTTTTCCGCCGCCGGTGTCGAGCACGTCGCCGTCGTATCCGTGCGCGCAAGGTCGATTGAAGACCAGCGTTCGCTCCACCGCATCCTCATCGTCCTCCCAGGCCACGGAATCGAGCCGGGGTGGTCGGGAATCGACGAATCCGTCGTCGACATCCCGCCTCGGACGAGCCGCTCGCCGGCCGAATCCCGGCGAACCCCGCCCCTCCGAGCCGTCGCCGTTCACGCATCCGAGTCGGGGTGAGCACCGCACCCCTATTGCGCGTTTCCCCTCTCCCCTTCTCCCTCTCTCCCTCGCCGTTGTCCGCTTCGGTCGCCGTCGTCTCGGTCGCCGCCATTCCCCACCGTCACCGCGCCCGGCCCGGCCATGCTCCCGGCCTGACCGGCCAAGAGGCCGGGGCCTCTCGGTTCCCTGCCCGGCCATATGGGCCGGCCCGGTGGCCGGGGCCCCTCGGTGTGTGGCCCGGCCAATATGGCCGGCCTGCACCCGGCCTGGCCGGCCTGTCTGGAATTTCCCCTTTTACTTTTGTGAATTTTAAGGCAAATGAAAACTTGATTATCTTCTCGAATAATGCTTCAAAAATTGCAAACCAAATATCAACACGCTTAGTAAAACAAACCCTATGTGATAGAATCATGGTAAAAGTCTTTTGGAATTCTAATCTTGCTGTTTATCTATGAAGTCATAAAATGGTATAAATAATACCTAATATGAGAAATTTATAACTTCATAAATATTGTTCCAAAAAGTATGAACTAAATATCAAAATGGTCAGCACTTCAAATGCTATTAGATCATGCACTTATCACATCATGATCACCAATATTTACTTGATGTTATTCATAAGTTGATCAATTGAATTAATTTCACTTAATCAATTAATTTGTTGTTTATTCATCGGTACTCCGAAAATCACGAATAAAATACCAAATTGATCGCAATGACGAATCCTATCCATTCTTGTCATGTTCATGCATATTTGAACCACTTCTCAAATAACTTGATAATGTATGAAGAATGTGGTCACTAAGATAATTATGGGGTTGGTTCCAAATAATTGCACCTATTATTTGGCCCCTCGTTTAAATTTGCTTTTAATTTATATAATAATATGGTTGCATCAATTGGACATGTCATCATGTGATTGAGCATTGCATTTTGAGTTCGTGTGATTTATGTGTGTTTTGTATTTCTTTTGGGTATCGATAGATTCCGGAGCCGAGGGTCTCTCTAACTACCCCGACGATCAGTGCTTCACTACCGGGCAGCAAGGCAAGAGATAACCTAACCTTCTTGGCATCTAGCATCCTATGTTTTGATAAACTTATTTTATCCACCATAATATTGCATGCGGTTCAAATGTCTCTTTTGGTAAATATTAGAATATCCTATGAATGCATGTTCTTCCCCGAGCCAATCACATGTATCCCTACCTATGAACCCTAGTGTTGATGTGTTGGCCGGATACAAATATAATTGTTGGTTATATGCTTAGCTATGCTTAGCAATGCTTATATAAATGCTTTATTGTCCGTTATTGAATTCCATAATTATTGATGTTGATGGAATGATTCGGGCATGGTGGATAATTGGGATGCTTAATTAAAATGCTAAGTCGGCTTGGGTGAGTTGCCATCGGGGATGGTGTTTTGCCTCACTCTAGCCCCTAGGTGCGAGTTCTTTACCTCTTGAACCAAGATGAGCGTGCTTCCGTAGGTGGGGGCATATGGAACCCCCTTTGACCGAATAAGTTGTGAGGGGCTTGTCAAGGGTCCTCTAGTTTGCTATTCCATTTGCGCGTGAGTTGTGTGGGTGGAAAAGAAACGAGGATGGTGGTGTTTAGGAATGTGGCCGCGGGGCAGGGCGCTGAGAGCGCTGATCCTGTCCTTCCGCACACGGATGGTCCTTGAGTAAGCCTCATGCAATGTAAAGGTCTAACCGCGCCCGTTCGCCGGCCTTCCCGGAAGAGGGCCAACTAGGTGAGCCGGACGGTACCGATGGGTAAATTAGTACACCCCTGCAGGGTTAATCTTTTCGAAAAGCCGTGTCCGCGGTTATGGACGACTTGGGAACGGATATAAGATCATAGAGAAATTTAACCTAATTGGTATGGCAGCTAGAGGTTGCATAATAAATTTGTGATAAAGGTTCATTTCCTCGAGGGTGAGTCGAGGGAGTGCCTTTGTGTGAGATGAGTGGTGATGGTTGCAAGTCGGTTCGCCGAGAACCGAAGATGGTAATGATACTCTCTTACCCCTTTATAAAAATATTCTGAGTAGACGAATGCCATGTGTCTTTTAAGTTTTGGTTTATGAAAGTTAGCTTTATGCAAAAGAACTACATATACAGCTTTAGAGCCTCCGTCAGTCATTGGGCCTATATCGCCCTACTAAACTTGCGAGTACATCGTACTCAGTCTCTCTTTGCTGCCTATATGATTTTGTATTTCAGAGGAGGACGACGCCGAGCGACTAGGTGATTTCTTCGTTGACGTCGACTACTAGTCTGGGGTTCCCAGGTGGCAGCTTGGGACCGTGGAACAAGCTGGCTTGGGTGATGTTTATTGTAGGCCTCTTAGGCCATATATTTGCTTCTTGTTGTTAGACAACACTACCCGCTTCCGCTTGTTGAATTGCTGGATCTGTGATCCTTTTGTTGTGTAATTTGTATTCTTCTCGTTATATGAGTTGCTATATAAATGTTTTGTGTCGTAGAGTCATGCTTTGTGCCAGTTCTGTTCCACAAGTCTCGATCTTTGTTTTATACATTGATGGTTGTGTTGACTACATAGCCTCTCTGTATAATTCCGGGGTCGGGGCGTTTACAAGTTGGTATCAGAGCAGGACTGCCTGTAGGAAACCCGTTCTTTTGGTCGATGTCGAGTCTAGTTCGTGAAAATTATTTTCAACCTAAAAATGAGTTGTGAAAACCCTCCTAGGATTCTTTTTACTCCTCATCCAATTCACTCTGATCTCGGTGCCATCTTACCTCTATTTGATTTTAACGGTTCTTCTGATCATCGGCAAAGTTCTAAATCTTTAGGATCGCGGGGTTGGGTTTCTACCTCTAGTTACTAGTTATAGCTACTCGTCTGCCAAATCTAAAACATGAAGAAAGAAAGTATAGTGGTTCGTCAAGATATTTCTTGCCTTAGCCCAAGATCTTGAACCGAAGGTCCCGGATTGTGCTAGGGCTCCGGTGTAATGTTTCATGAGGGTTGTCACCCTTGTGGGCATTATGCTATTGTGGGTCCCAGTACATGAAGCTGATCTTTAACCCAAGATCTTTTCTGTTGAACCCTGATGTTAATTCAATATCTACATCCGGAAGCACTCTAATGATCTACCCTATCCATCGGAGTTAGATACTAACTGCGTCCTTGTCAAATCTACAGAATGGCACAACGTCCTCCGCTCTACCAAAACGAAGCCACTCCGTGGGACCAGTGGACACCCGTTGATCGGCAGAAATCCCATACAACTAAAGATCTGCCCAAGAAAAGTAGTGAGCACCTCACCGGAGCTAGAGGGCCGGACGCCAATGTGATAGACAAACGCAAGTGCTACATCTGTAAGGAACCCGGTCATCCGTGCAGGGAGTGCCCCCTTCGGTACCCCGGTAGGAGAGGAGCACCACGAGGAAAGGGGTGCAGTCAGTGCGGAAGGGGTGGACATCAGGCGAGTCAATGCCACGGCAGTTGCCCGCACTGTTTCAACGAGCATCCACTTGGCGGTTGCCCAACCGTTAGTGCCACTTGCTACCTATGCGAAGGGAATGATCATCCTCCAGCTGAGTGTCCTATGGAAGTCGTAGTAGACGCATTAAAGGATGTCCGTGATAAAATCACTCAGTACGCCATCCACGCCCCGAGGAAGAAGCGCCAGAGGGTAGACAACCCCGGGAGACACGCCTGCTACACCTGTGGCCAGATGGGTCACTACTGCTGGGAGTGCCCCAACGCCTCTGCTGACGAAGCTAAAGAGGACCCCAGCGTCCTTATGGGTGAGCTATGCATCAACAACCCTCTTGCTACAGTTTTGTCAGTTCTGGAGCTTGACGCTATAGCCTAGGTCTTGCAAATCTAGTTACCCTGCATTGCGGATAACTCCCGCAAACCCCTTCCATACCTGCTAGGCCGAAGTATCTGCACACATATCCAACTCTGAACCTCAAGCAGAACTGATGCTTGGTGGTTTACCAAGAGCATGAACTAGATCCTTTAGTAAATCCGATGAGCCCGGTGTTGTGGTTCACGCACCTCACCGGAAGGTCTTTTGACTAAATCTCCTAGCTCTTTCAAATCAACCGCTATCCATGAGAATCATGGGTAACTGGTTCTAGAAGTTTTTCCCCCTAAGGTCCGATCTCTATCTTCAAGTACGACTTTCGCTTGAGGATCGAATGAGGGCTTTTCCGAAGCATGTGTGTGATATGTAGAACCTCAAGGAGAACATCACCACGGAGTTGTTAAATATCTATCGGTCGACCCTTCTGTTTCCTCTATCTTGTGGCAATATCTCGTTATGAGGTTTAACCTCTCTAGCTACTTGTGGATCCAATGCTATATTCTTCCCACCTCGGTGAAATCGAGGTTTGCCAAATCACACGGACATTGGGTCATTTCATCAGTCACCTTAGGGCCCAATCCTCAATGGAATCTCTTGTGTATCAAAAGTGTGGAGTCCAGAAGACGCCTTCCTCCTCACGGTGCCAAACCTCTACGGTCTACCCAACGGGTGGTTTGAAGTGAAGTCTTGGTGATCGGTTGTCCTATCCTCAGCTTGACCTTTGTTTGGTCAAGTCGTCCCTTGTTCTCTCGATAACCTATGGTTTTGGGCAAGAGTTGTTTTGTCTATCACCTTAAGTTATCTCCTTTCTCCTTCCGCCTTTTTGGGCATGTCTTGTTAGTTAGCCAAATCTCTCCAACGAGGAAGTTGTGTGTTGTCATGTTTCCCTCATCCCTATTTCTACTCTAGAATCTCGGGACGAGATTCCTGTAAGGGGGGTAGAATTGTAACAGCCCAGATTTGGTACCCTAAAATATGGGCCAAATTTTCACTTTTTGTGTTGCATTGCATCATGGCATAATTATTTAAATTGCTAATTATAAGTAAAGCAACACCTTAAAACAAAGGAAGCAAAACCCTTCCTCAAATTTCCAAAACTGAATGCTTTGCCCAAAATGGCCAAACCAACTTATTCTTGAATTTCCAAATTGTCCCGGAAGTTCTAAGAATTTTTTTTTTTAAATGCCAATCAAATAAATAAATTCGAGAATTCAATTTGGCTTAATTCAATTCCTATTTTGGAACCAAGAAAAGTTTTCCAAAAATTCAAAGTAAAAACATGGGGTGCTTCATTGTTATATTATGAGCCTCCATAAATATATTCATAATTTATTGAGATGTTTAAGTGTCCTAAAATAAATCTATTTTGGAAATTATCAAAAATGCCCTATTTAAAAATCCAAGAACAAAGGTGGTGCAAACCTTTTTATTTTGGACCACCAAATTTTGTGGAGATTCTAAAAGTTAAATGGAGCCCATATGAAATTTTGCACTTTTTATAAAATTGTCTACAGGCCCCTTTAAAATCGTCAAAGCTGCTGGGGACCTCTTTGCAATTACAAATCCTGGAGCCAGGGGGGGTTTTTCGCGAATTTTCTTCTTCTCCACAGTGCTACCGGCACTGGCGCCATACTGCTTGCGCCCATGCCGCCCCGCCCCCTTTGTCGCACCATGGCGTGCGCCCAGGTGGACTAGAGCCCCTCCCGGTGCTGCCCACCTGCTCCCCTCATCCCCCTCTCTCCATTTCCTCCCTTGATTCCCGGATCGAGGCCACCATTTCCTCTCCCGTGCGCCTCCGTTTTCCGCCGCCGGTGTCGAGCACGTCGCCGTCGTATCCGTGCGCGCAAGGTCGATTGAAGACCAGCGTTCGCTCCACCGCATCCTCATTGTCCTCCCAGGCCACGGAATCGAGCCGGGGTGGTCGGGAATCGACGAATCCGTCGTCGACATCCCGCCTCGGACGAGCCGCTCGCCGGCCGAATCCCGGCGAACCCCGCCCCTCCGAGCCGTCGCCGTCCACGCATCCGAGTCGGGGTGAGCACCGCACCCCTATTGCGCGTTTCCCCTCTCCCCTTCTCCCTCTCTCCCTCGCCGTTGTCCGCTTCGGTCGCCGTCGTCTCGGTCGCCGCCATTCCCCACCGTCACCGCGCCCGGCCCGGCCATGCTCCCGGCCTGACCGGCCAAGAGGCCGGGGCCTCTCGGTTCCCTGCCCGGCCATATGGGCCGGCCCGGTGGCCGGGGCCCCTCGGTGTGTGGCCCGGCCAATATGGCCGGCCTGCACCCGGCCTGGCCGGCCTGTCTGGAATTTCCCCTTTTACTTTTGTGAATTTTAAGGCAAATGAAAACTTGATTATCTTCTCGAATAATGCTTCAAAAATTGCAAACCAAATATCAACACGCTTAGTAAAACAAACCCTATGTGATAGAATCATGGTAAAAGTCTTTTGGAATTCTAATCTTGCTGTTTATCTATGAAGTCATAAAATGGTATAAATAATACCTAATATGAGAAATTTATAACTTCATAAATATTGTTCCAAAAAGTATGAACTAAATATCAAATGGTCAGCACTTCAAATGCTATTAGATCATGCACTTATCACATCATGATCACCAATATTTACTTGATGTTATTCATAAGTTGATCAATTGAATTAATTTCACTTAATCAATTAATTTGTTGTTTATTCATCGGTACTCCGAAAATCACGAATAAAATACCAAATTGATCGCAATGACGAATCCTATCCATTCTTGTCATGTTCATGCATATTTGAACCACTTCTCAAATAACTTGATAATGTATGAAGAATGTGGTCACTAAGATAATTATGGGGTTGGTTCCAAATAATTGCACCTATTATTTGGCCCCTCGTTTAAATTTGCTTTTAATTTATATAATAATATGGTTGCATCAATTGGACATGTCATCATGTGATTGAGCATTGCATTTTGAGTTCGTGTGATTTATGTGTGTTTTGTATTTCTTTTGGGTATCGATAGATTCCGGAGCCGAGGGTCTCTCTAACTACCCCGACGATCAGTGCTTCACTACCGGGCAGCAAGGCAAGAGATAACCTAACCTTCTTGGCATCTAGCATCCTATGTTTTGATAAACTTATTTTATCCACCATAATATTGCATGCGGTTCAAATGTCTCTTTTGGTAAATATTAGAATATCCTATGAATGCATGTTCTTCCCCGAGCCAATCACATGTATCCCTACCTATGAACCCTAGTGTTGATGTGTTGGCCGGATACAAATATAATTGTTGGTTATATGCTTAGCTATGCTTAGCAATGCTTATATAAATGCTTTATTGTCCGTTATTGAATTCCATAATTATTGATGTTGATGGAATGATTCGGGCATGGTGGATAATTGTGATGCTTAAATAAAATGCTAAGATGGCTTGGGTGAGTTGCCATCGGGGATGGTGTTTTGCCTCACTCTAGCCCCTAGGTGCGAGTTCTTTACCTCTTGAACCAAGATGAGCGTGCTTCCGTAGGTGGGGGCATATGGAACCCCCTTTGACCGAATAAGTTGTGAGGGGCTTGTCAAGGGTCCTCTAGTTTGCTATTCCATTTGCGCGTGAGTTGTGTGGGTGGAAAAGAAACGAGGATGGTGGTGTTTAGGAATGTGGCCGCGGGGCAGGGCGCTGAGAGCGCTTAACCTGTCCTTCCGCACACGGATGGTCCTTGAGTAAGCCTCATGCAATGTAAAGGTCTAACCGCGCCCGTTCGCCGGCCTTCCCCGGAAGAGGGCCAACTAGGTGAGCCGGACGGTACCGATGGGTAAATTAGTACACCCCTGCAGGGTTAATCTTTTCGAAAAGCCGTGTCCGCGGTTATGGACGACTTGGGAACGGATATAAGATCATAGAGAAATTTAACCTAATTGGTATGGCAGCTAGAGGTTGCATAATAAACTTGTGATAAGGGTTCATTTCCTCGAGGGTGAGTCGAGGGAGTGCCTTTGTATGAGATGAGTGGTGATGGTTGCAAGTCGGTTCGCCGAGAACCGAAGATGGTAATGATACTCTCTTACCCCTTTATAAAAATATTCTGAGTAGACGAATGCCATGTGTCTTTTAAGTTTTGGTTTATGAAAGTTAGCTTTATGCAAAAGAACTACATATACAGCTTTAGAGCCTCCGTCAGTCATTGGGCCTATATCGCCCTACTAAACTTGCGAGTACATCGTACTCAGTCTCTCTTTGCTGCCTATATGATTTTGTATTTCAGAGGAGGACGACGCCGAGCGACTAGGTGGTTTCTTCGTTGACGTCGACTACTAGTCTGGGGTTCCCAGGTGGCAGCTTGGGACCGTGGAACAAGCTGGCTTGGGTGATGTTTATTGTAGGCCTCTTAGGCCATATATTTGCTTCTTGTTGTTAGACAACACTACCCGCTTCCGCTTGTTGAATTGCTGGATCTGTGATCCTTTTGTTGTGTAATTTGTATTCTTCTCGTTATATGAGTTGCTATATAAATGTTTTGTGTCGTAGAGTCATGCTTTGTGCCAGTTCTGTTCCACAAGTCTCGATCTTTGTTTTATACATTGATGGTTGTGTTGACTACATAGCCTCTCTGTATAATTCCGGGGTCGGGGCGCTACATATCCAAGGGTCATCATGACGACAGGACAAGTTCAGCGCCTATTTCAACACCCTGCCCCATCGCCACTCCTATCAACACCACCATCATCACATCATCTTCACCTGCAACTCACACGCAAATGGAAAGCGCAACTAGAGGACCCTTGGATACGCCCGTACTAATTATTCGGTTAGTAAGGAGCCCATACTCCCACCTTTGGAAGCACGCTCGGTCTTGGTTCAAGAGATAAGAACTCACACCTAGGGGCCAGAACGAGACAAAACACCATCCCCGATGGCAACTCATCCCAGCCTTCTTAGCAATTAATTATCAACACAGGTCTCCACCAACGTCCAAACATTCCATTCACTTCACAATTATGGAAATAATCAACGGACAACTTAAGCATCCGACTAAGCATGGCTAAGCATGACATACAACAGATATGAATTATCTCAGGCCCACACTTCAACCTATGGTTCATAGGAGGGGAAACAGATAATGGTTCAGGGAGCATGCAAGTGATAGGATATTCTATACACTGACCAAAACTTGTCACCAGAATCGAATGCAATAATAGTATGGTGGATAAAAATACTTGGGTAATATGAGATATGCCAAGAAGGTTAGGTTAGCTCTTGCCTTGCTGGTAGTACTGGTCGCGCTGGTTGTCAAGGTATTGTGGTGGAACCTCGACTCCAGAATCTACCGAACACAAACAACACAAGAAGGAAATAAATAACACGAATACAAGGTGCAATGCACAATCATGATGATATGGTCATATTATGCATTGAAAAGGTATTGGGTGTCGGGGGAGACCCCCGAGTGGGGTCAATATGGTAAAATAAGGTTGACTCGGAGTTGACCGAGTCAATGGAAACCGACATACCATATAGGTTTTATCCGGGGTCATCCGGGTAAAGGTTAACCGACATATCCCTATGTCGGATCATGATTATTATATGTCGGAATCCCCTTTGTTGTTCTTATGTGCAGGAAGGGTTAAACCGGGTCAAGAGCATGGGGCATGCGTATGCCGGATGGGGTCATCTCGGACGGTGGTCCAAGCTCCTTGAGACATGGAGCGAAACAAGGGCAGCGGCGTGCTGCAAGTGGACGGCGTGCCAAGCCTCGGCCACGCCTCTGACGCGTGCGGCGCGGCACAGTGGCGCTGGGCCTAGGCTTGGGCGTGCTGTCGGGTGCAGCGGCGACCGTGGCGACCAGCGCTGCCACGGTCTGGGTATGGCACAGCGGCGCCCGTGCCGGCCGGAGACCAAGGGGTATGGCGCCAGTAGCAATGTTTTACACTGTAACCCTGGGTTTCCCTATATAAGGGGTACCAGGGGCTCCTCTTACAGGGACGATTCCCAGACGCGAGGCAGAGACGCTGAGCAAATACTTAGCAGTTCCTGGGAGCTGGAGGAGAGCCAGAGAGCTAGTCCCAGACTCGGTAGAGGCTTAGATCTGGCAGCTCTTTGCATACAGCTCAAGGAGCAAGCTTGTAACTAGTTGTAATCCACATATAAATCAAGCAGCAAGCAGGAGTAGGGGTGTTATCTCCTCACGAGAGCTCCGAACCTGGGTAAATCGTGTGAGTGTGTGTGTGAGTGTGTGTGTGTTTGTGTCTGTACGCCGTGCGTGCAAGCCCTCCCCGGTACCTCCAGCGTCCGATAGGCCCTACATCAAGCCTATATGGCATCTGCCATGACACCACCACGACAGTTGGCGCCCACCGTGGGGCCAGCAGCGGTGCTGGCTGGTCTGTTCATCCGGACGGGTTCCTTCATCGAGTCGGGTGAGCGCGTTCTCTGTGGCCTTGTCCACAGGTTCGGCTCGCTCAACGTCGTCAGCGACAACGCCGGCTGTTTCGGCAGCAGGCCACTGCCCCGGAACGGTTGCCTCATCGAGTTCGGCTCCCTCACCGTCTACGTCGCCACCGAGGTTCCCTGTCGATTTCCCGAAAGGGTGCAGGTTGCAGCAGATCCCCCCGCTGTGTGCGCAGCTCGCGGCCGACGTATCGCCCGTCCCGCTGCTAGCTGTGCAGAGGTCATGATGACCGCCCCGGTTGTTGATGCCGAGGTCAGCACCAGAACTACCAGGACGGCGCGCCCGCCGCTGGAGAGGCCGGAGAATCGTCCGGAGCAGGCCGGTACATCAGCTGTGCCGGTGACGCCGAGTCCTCTTCAGGACGCGATCAAGAAGCTGGCGACGCCAGTGGCTCCGAGCGCAGATGTTGCTCTGACTCAGGCGGAGTTGGAACAGCAGCGTCAGGAGATACTCCGAGAGGCTCAGGTGGTGGCCCAAGTCAGACAGGACTTCGACATATCCCTCCGTGAGTACAATATCGCCCATGGTTTTACGCCGGTAGCCAACCCGGTTAGCCGCATAAATGAGGTACGTGCTAGAGGTAGAGACCTCAATGCCGAGATAGCTAGAGATGGTAGAGCTAGATCTGGTAAAACTGCTAGTCATGTGTCGGCAGGCCGGCCGAAATATAGTACCCCGGGCAAGAATCTTAGAGCTGCTGAGGCTGCTATAGCTGAGTTACATAATTTATCCGGTGAAGCTCGTAGTAGGCAGCAGGACCGAGTTAATGAGTTGGTAGCTGTAGCCAACAGGCAGAATGAGGCATACCGGAATGCAAATCCGGGTGTGGGAGGATCCGGGTACCTTTACTCGGGTGGAAATGCTGGAGGAGCGTCCAAGGGACAGGCCTCTTCGCCGTATGTCGGCGCAAGCCGTGGCCAGAGTGTGAACTCTGGCAAGAACAAACAGCTGCAGGCGTATGATCCGGTATATGCCGGAAAGCAGAAGGCTGCCCAAGGCAATGTCGGCCAGGGAGGCCCAGGACCCGTTCAGGGCAGACAAGAGGCCAACCGGGTCAATCTGGTGAATCCGGGTCAGCCACCTCGGTATCCGGCACCCATTCCACCTCATCATCAAGTGGGTGCCGGGTATGCCGAGCCGGCCGCTGACCGGTATGACGACGGTTACTCAGCCATGGAGCGTGCCGGGTATACACGATACAGAGATCTGGCGACCGAGGGTGCACTCGGTGCTAGGCTGGGAGCTCGCCAGTTACCGGCTCACGATGTACGCAACAAGCTGGACAGAATCTATCTGTCTGAACTGCTGGAGGAGCAAGGCCGGGTCCTGCATGCTTTGGACCTCGGATCATGAAGCAGGCACCAGTGCCGAATTTCCAGCTCCCCCGGGGTGCAAAGACCTATGACGGCAGCACCAAGCCGGAGGACTGGCTGACAGACTATGTCACCGCTGTGCACATTGCCGGCGGAAGTCGCAGATGGGCAGTGTGTTATGTGCCGCAGATGCTAGAGGGACCGGCCCGAATCTGGCTGAACAACCTGGAGGAGAACTGTCGATGGTTTAAATCAACGGTGAAGATACGGGACTATGTACGCGCGGGCATCGTCGATGTGGGTTAGTGGACGAACGACACGGGAGACAAGATTCATACAGCTTCGGGGCCCGGGAAACATCATCCGGCAATACCCCTACGTGCTGTTTGTGGCTAGGTCTTATTCCTCTCATGGTGGAAGTCGCCGATGAGGCGACTCCTCTTGGTTGTGTTGGGTCTGTCGGGTCGTCTAGGCCCTTGCCTCTTGGTGCGCCTTGCCCCTCCTTATAAAGGTGGAGGAGGCCGGCTTACAGGTAGAGTCCTCTTAGGACTCGGCTAATCTATTACAAGTGAGAAAGTTGAGTCCTTTTCCTACTCTGATTGGAGTCGACCTGCTGGGCTTCCTCCTGATGGGCCACGTTTAATCCTCCTTGCGGGTACCCGTGTCCCATACCCACGACAGTAGCCCCCGAGCTTTCGGGTGACTTGCAGAGTCATGCGGAAGGTCTTGATTTGTCTTCTTGGGACACGGAGTCCATGCCGGGTTGTCTGCCGGCTTCTCGATGTCGATGATGTCGCGGCACTCGGCTCTGTATTTACCGGGTTGTCGATGTAGATTTTGCCGGGTTGTCGATGTAGATGTTGCCGAGTTGTTGGCGAAGATGTTGTCGAGTCGTAGATGCCGACTTCTCCGGTCGAGTCGTCGATGCCGACTTCTCCGGTCGAGTCGTCGATGCCGACTTCTCCGATGAGTCGTCGATGCCGGCTTCTCTTGCCGACTTATTAATGCCGGCTTCTCCTGCCGACTTGTTAATGCCGGCTTCTCCTACCGATTTGTTTTGAAGCGACTCGGATTTTTTCTCCGAGTCCTCTTGACGAGTTGTGTGTCTTTGCTCGAGTTTGTTTACACCGGTATACATGTAGCCCCCGAGTGCCGGGTCGTTTGCCTGCGACGACTCGGGACTCCTTGGTGTATGACTCATATTCTCGAGCTTTTGAACGGTCTAGCCCCCGAGTGCCGGGTTGTTTGCCTGCAGCAACTCGGGACTCCTTTTGAGGTACCTGAAATAAAATTGTGTATGCATTATACCGTTCGTGACGTATGAAAAGAATTAAATAAATATTACAACGATTTGATTTATTTGTGTTCAAGTGATTAATTGTCCGACTTGTCTAAGTAGGCTTTCACGGCGACTTTTTTCATGCAATATGATTTGCTCTGTCGACAAAGGCCTCTGTGCTTCAGAGTCGATCTGGCTTTGTTCATACGCACTACTTGGTCTATTGCGTTTCGCATCTGACTTAGCAAAGAAACGAACGTCCATCTCCCGAGCCAGGATACCTATGTTTGGACCGCGTATCTGGCAGCTTGTCCTCTTTGGCAACCATAACTCGGAAGAATTAATAGCCCCCGAGATTGACTCAAAGGTAGCATATTTATTTAACTGACTGAAAATAAAAATATGGAATTTAAATATAAAGAGACAACTTAGCTGTTTATTTTCCGTAATTGACGACGACGAGCCGGCGATAATTTGCGTGGATGGAGCTTGCCGGCTTCTTCTTCTTAACTCGTCCGAGTCCTTGCAGTACTCGGCATCTGTTTCCTTCCGATTTGGACTAGGCAACACGGTCGCTCCTTCTCTTGGCTTTTTTTTTTAATTGGAGACGTGATGGCTTTGATTGCTTTGTACGTGTAGTAGTACCAGGTGCATCTGACTCCTCTACCTCTGATCCGTGTACGAGTAGTACTCCACGCTGGCCACGTTTTTTTTCTTCTTTTTTCTTCCTATAGTAATCCACTTGAGAACTTCTCGGGACTTGATCCATCGGTATTGCAATCCAAGGTAGTTTACAGCTAGCTAGCCTTCTGTGGTGAGCCGGCCAGCTTTTGGAATCTGAACTCACTCGGCATACGACAGTAGCAGCTTGGCAGATCGCAACATGGTACGTACGCTTCGGAAAATTCCGATCTCGTAGATTGGATCAGTTGCGCGCGGGGCAGTGTTGATGATGATCCCCGCGCCCGTGTGGATGAAAATCTTGATGCGTCCGAGTCGCTTGATCGATGCGGTGATGAACTCGCCGCAATGTCGATGATGAAGATTGGACCCATCGAGTTGTGAATCCACGCGCACTTAGCCCCACGGTGGGCGCCAATGTCGATGGTTTAAATCAACGGTGAAGATACGGGACTATGTACGCGCGGGCATCGTCGATGTGGGTTAGTGGACGAACGACACGGGAGACAAGATTTATACAGCTTCGGGGCCCGGGAAACATCATCCGGCAATACCCCTACGTGCTGTTTATGGCTAGGTCTTATTCCTCTCATGGTGGAAGTCGCCGATGAGGCGACTCCTCTTGGTTGTGTTGGGTCTGTCGGGTCGTCTAGGCCCTTGCCTCTTGGTGCGCCTTGCCCCTCCTTATAAAGGTGGAGGAGGCCGGCTTACAGGTAGAGTCCTCTTAGGACTCGGCTAATCTATTACAAGTGAGAAAGTTGAGTCCTTTTCCTACTCTGATTGGAGTCGACCTGCTGGGCTTCCTCCTGATGGGCCACGTTTAATCCTCCTTGCGGGTACCCGTGTCCCATACCCACGACAAGAACAGCATTGACTGCTGGCTCGACTTCTCCGACGCCTTCGTCAGCAACTTCTCCAGTACTTACAAGAGGCCGAATCGACCTCAGCAGCTGTCCATGTGTCGGCAGCGAGAAGACGAAACAGACCGGGAATACCGAACCCGGTGGAGCACGATCCGGAACTCCTGTGAAGGAGTGATTGAGTCACAAGCCATTGCCTGGTTCGCGCAAGGATGCCGACATGGCTCCATGCTTTGGCAGAGACTCCAGAGGGAGATGCCGGCCACCTTGGCCGAGACAATGTCAATTGCTGACAGTTATGCGCTCGGTGACCCGACACAGCCCTTGCTGACCCAGGTTGATGTGGGCAGGAGGTATCCTGCTCAAGACCGAGATAGATCGAGCCGGCGTAGCGACCGCCCGGACAACCGGAACAAGAGAAGAGACGACCGACCGGATTACCGATACGGATCGGACCAGGTCGCAGCTGTCGACCAAGATCAAGCGGGTGCCGACAGCAGCCAGCGCCAGAAGAATGAGGGTCCCTCTTGGGGCCAGAACTCGGAAGGAAGAAAGCCATGGAACGGCGAGAGGAAGCCGTGGAACGGCGAGAGAAAGCCATGGAACGGCGAAAGGAAGCCATGGAGTGGCAACAAGAAACAGTTGGATGATCAGGAGAGGTACATCTACTAGAAGATGCTGGATGGCCCTTGCGGCTTTCACACCCGACACCCCAGCAAACCGGCGCAACACTCGACTCGCGACTGTGACCGGCACAAGAATCAGCCAGCGGCTACTGGTTCGACACCGAGACCCGCACCTCTGACAGGTGCAAATGCTCAACCCCTGAATGCACAGCCTAGGCAAGAGGATGTCAACCAGGTAGCAAACAACAACAACAACAATTACAACGGCAATGCAGGCCCGAGTAGGCAGAATCAGTACCGAGAGCCTCACCAGAGTTACATGGTCTTTGTGACCGAACCCAACGACAAGCAGAGTCAGCACAGGCGTGCGATGGAGGTAAATGCTGTTATGCCGGCGGTGCCGAAATTCATGTACTGGTCCGAGGATCAGATCAATTGGAGTGTCAAGGACCATCCCAAGGTCATGCCGAATCCCGGAGGTTATGCTCTGGTTGTGGATCCGACATTCGTCGGACCAAGCATTAATGTCAGGTTCACCCGGGTCCTTGTGGACAACGGGAGCAGCATCAATATTATGTACCGAGATACCATGGTCAAGCTCGGTATAACCGAGAACATGATGCAGCCAAGCAGAACTACCTTTCATGGTATTGTGCCGGGTGTCTCGCATGCACCTATGGGCACCGTGTGGGTCGATGTTGCCTTCGGCGACAAAAGCAATAGCAGGACCGAGAGTCTGTTGTTCGAGGTTGTGGACCTCGAAAGCCCGTATCATGCCTTACTCGGTAGGCCAGCGCTCGCCAAGTTCATGGCGTCCACTCATGTGGCTTACTTGAAAATGAAGATGCCGGGTCCGAATGGTGTCATCACTATCTCGGGTGACTACAAGCGTTCCATGGAGTGTGCCTCCGCCGGATCTATGCTGGCCGAGTCACTTGTGATCGCTGCCGAGAAGAAGAGAATCCATGAGGTGGTAGCTCTGGCCCAATCTGCTCAACTCGGTATACCGAGTCCGGCCAACCCGCAGCAGACTGCAACCTTCCAGGCAGCGAAGGAGTCCAAGAAAGTGGGCATAGACGAGTCTAACCCGGACCATACCTTCATCATCGGTGCCGGGCTGGACAGCAAATAGGAAAGCGAGCTCATCCACTTCCTCCGTGAGAATCGGGATATCTTCGCATGGTCCAGTCAGGACTTGCTGGGTGTTCCGAGGGAGTTGGCTGAGCATTCTCTGCATGTCAGGCCAGACGCTAGGCCTGTGAAGCAACCGACACGGCGTCTTGCCGAAGGAAGAAGGAAGGCTGTGGGTGACGAGTTAGCCAAGTTACTTGCAGCAAATGCTGTCGTCGAGGTGAAATACCCGGATTGGTTGGCTAACCCGGTCCTGGTAGAAAAGAAGAAAGAAGAACCGGATGCTGCCACTGTCTGGCGCATGTGTGTCGACTACACACACCTGAACAAGGCATGTCCTAAAGATCCATTTCCGCTGCCTCGGATCGATCAGGTGATCGACTCCACGGCCGGGTGTGAGCTGTTATCATTTGTAGATGCGTACTCTGGTTTTCACCAGATACCACTCAATCCTGATGATCAAATAAAGACTGCTTTTATCACCCCGTACGGGGCTTATTGCTATCGTGTCATGTGTTTCGGTTTGAGAAATGCTGGTGCCACTTATCAGCGCTGTATGCAAAAATGCTTGCATGATCAGATAGGTAAAAATGTGCAGGTGTATGTCGATGACATAGTTATTAAAACTAAAGAAAAACACACTTTGCTGGATGATCTCAAAGAGACATTTGCAAACCTAAGAAAATTCCGACTTAAACTTAATCCGGATAAGTGTACATTCGGTGTACCAGCAGGAAAGTTACTCGGTTTCCTCGTGTCTAGCCGAGGTATCGAGGCAAACCCGACTAAGATCCGGGCGATAGAAAATATGAAGTTACCGAAATGCCTCCGAGATGTCCAGAAATACACCGGGTGTCTGGCTTCTTTGAGTCGTTTTTTAGGTCGGTTGGGAGAAAAGGCCTTGCCCTTATACCAACTAATGAAAAAATCAGATAAATTTAGCTGGACTCCGCAAGCGGACGCGGCATTTCATGAGTTAAAGAAGATGTTGGCTACTGCGCCGATATTGGCTTCGCCACTACCGAGTGAGCCCATGCTGCTCTACATTGCGGCCACTAACCGAGTCGTTAGTGTCGTAGTAGTGGTGGAGCGAGAAGAACAAGGAGCTACCGTGCAGAGGCCGGTATATTATTTGAGTGAGGTGCTCTCCGCATCGAAGCAAAACTACCCTCACTATCAAAAAATGACTTACGGCGTCTATATGGCGGCCAAAAAACTAAAGCATTACTTCCAGGAGCATCCCATAACTGTCGTGAGTGCGGCCCCTGTGTCGGAAATCATAGGTAACAAAGATGCCAGTGGCCGAGTCGCCAAATGGGCTATTGAGCTTGCAGCTTATGCACCGCAGTATGCCAGAAGAGATACCATCAAATCTCAAGCGGTGGCCGAGTTCCTCGTAGACTGGGCCGAAATGGAGTATGAGCCGTCCTTACCTGACTCCAACTACTGGAGAATGCATTTTGACGGGTCCAAGGTAAAGGATGGCCTGGGAGCTGGTGTAGTTCTCACCTCGCCAAAGCGAGATCAGCTGAAATACGTATTGCAAGTACACTTCGCAGCATCAAACAATGTAGCCGAGTATGAGGCATTGATCCACGGACTCAAGGTGGCCAAGGAAATTGGAATCCGCCGGATCATCTGCTATGGTGACTCGGACCTGGTGATTCAGCAAACATCAGGCAACTGGGATGCCCTAGATGCCAACATGGCGGCATACCGGTTCCATGTCCAGAAAGTTTCGGGATTCTTTGATGGGTGCGAGTTCACTCATATTCGGCGGACAGATAATGAGAGTGCTGACATGTTGTCCAAGATTGGGTCATATCGGCAAGCCATTCCGCCCGGAGTGTCACTGGAGCATCTTCACAAGCCATCAATCAGGCCTTCACCCGAGTCAGATTCAATATTCATCCCGGGTAATCTGGAGCTCGGTGTCATTCCGATGGATGTAGATATCGGAAGCAAGTTGCAGGACTCGGGGACTGCTGCGCAGGACCCGGGGACTTCCATGGATGTTGATTATATTCAGCAAGACTCGGCGATTACGCTGGAGAATTGGAAAGCTGCTTGGCGGAACTCGGGGACTCCTTGGGAGGACTCGGGGGCTCACCAGCCTATGTCGGGTGTGGTGATGTCGGTTGATGCGATGGAAATCGACGAGCCTGTACTCGGCACTCGCCCGGTACCGGCATGGGCGCAGCCCATCATGACCTTCATGTTGGATGGCACTCTACCGAGTGATGAGGTCTCGGCCAGACAAATCCAAAGGCGATCCAAATCCTTCACAATCATCAATCAAGAGCTGTACAAGAGAAGTGTGACCACTGTGCTTCAGCGCTGTGTTGAGCCAGAGGAGGGAGAAAGAATCCTCCGAGATATCCACCAGGGGGAGTGCGGTCATCACGCCTCTTCCCGAGCTATAGTGGCTAAAGCATTCCGATATGGATTTTACTGGCCCAGCGCTTTGCAACAAGCAGAAGATATTGTCCGCAAGTGTGAAGGATGTCAGAGGTTTGCTCATAAGATTCATATGCCGGCATCAGCTCTTAAGACTATTCCTATCACGTGGCCATTTGCAGTATGGTGTCTGGATATGGTGGGACCATTTAGACCAGCCCGAGGTAACATGACTCACATCCTGGTGATGGTGGACAAGTTCACCAAGTGGATCGAGGTGAAGCCAATCAGAAAGTGCGATGGCCGCACAGCCGTGTCATTCCTAAAGGATATTATCCTAAGGTATGGACACCCGCACAGCATTATCACGGATAATGGCACCAATTTCGCCGAGGGAGCCTTTGCTCGGTTTGCCAGGAAAAAAGAATCCGGCTAGACCTGGCCTCGGTTGCGCATCCGCAGTCCAATGGACAAGTGGAAAGATCAAATGCCTTAATCTTATCCGGCATCAAACCCCGGTTGATTGAGCCACTGTTGCGTGCTCCGGGTTGTTGGCTGGATGAGATTCCGTCAGTACTGTGGAGTCTGCGGACCACGCCGAATCGCTCCACTGGCTATACGCCATTCTTCCTAGTTTATGGAGCAGAGGCAGTTCTGCCAACCGACATAGAGCATGACTCGCCAAGAGTCGCTTTATATACCGAGTCAGAGGCAAAGGAAGCCCGAGAAAATGATGTTGATCTGCTCGAGGAAGCAAGAGAATTGGCATTGTCCAAATCGGCAATATATCAGCAAAATCTTCGACGCTATCATAGCCGGAAAGTAAATCCTTGCAAGTTCCGAGAAGGAGACTTGGTGCTCAGGCTGGTACAGCGCACCGCCGGAATGCACAAACTCTCACCTCCTTGGGAAGGGCCATTTATTGTGAGCAAAGCTTTGAACAACGATGCATATTATCTTATTGATGCCCAGGCACAGGTGAAGAATCGAATGGATAGATCCGGAGAGGAGACCAAGCGGCCCTGGAATGTAGCTCTTCTTCGCCCTTTTTACTTCTTAAAGGACTCACTGTATGTATCTCGAAACTTTGAAATGAAATGTCGGCACTCCGAAATGAAACTCGGGGACTGCCTTGCTATGAATCTTGAGTCGTATGTTTGTTTATATCTGTTTCCTTTATGTCGGGTGGCTCCAAAAATCGTGCCTCCAGGTTTGCAAGTATTGTATGCTATGTTTTTGTGATTTTGTGACCCGAATGCCAAGAAACCCATCGAGGTAGGCAAGGGCTGAGATTGCAAGGGATAGTAAACAAGAAAACAGACCCGGGGACTCGGTCCAGGGGCGATTCGGTTTTCTTTTCTGTTTTATGTCGGATGGCTCTAGACCATGTCTCAAAGTTTTGAGTATTGTATGCTATGTTATTGTGATTTTATGACCCGAATGCCAAGAAACCCATCGAGGTAGGCAAGGGCTGAGATTGCAAGAAGTAGTACACAAGAAAACAAACTCGGGGACTCGGCCCAAGTGCGTTTCGGCACAAGTTGTTTCGTTCCTAATTTTTATGTCGGATGATTATGAGCTTTGACTCAAAGTTCATTAGTATTGTATGCCGTATCTCGGTAATCTTGTGACTCGACTGCCAAGAAACCCATCGAGGTAGGCAAGAGCAAGGGTTGCTAAGTATGGTAAACAAGAAAGCAAGCTCGGGGACTCGGTTCAGAATGATTCGGCATACTAAGTAAAACATGCTAAAAAGGTGCAAAGTAAACAAACCAAGTACCAGACATAAAAAGCTAAAGGTTTATATTACATTTGCACCCGGCATTCCGGGGATTTGATCATTTGAGTTTTTCTAAGTCTAGGCAGCAGGATTCTAGATACTTGGAGCAGAGGTAGCGGCATCGGTCTTGGCCGGTTCCGAGGTCGAGGTCTCGGTGCTATCCTTGGTCGCAGCGGCCGAGGTGGTGCCTGTAGCTGTGTCGGGAGGAGTATCGGCTTGGATTTCTTCATCGACGGGCTCTTTGTTTTCTTCTTCGCCTTCGCCGTCGGTCTCCAATTCTTCCGAGTGGGGAACCCGATCACCCGGGACAAAGCTGTGTACTGGAGCATACTGGATGAGCGAGTGAGCCAACTCTTGGCGGCACTTGGATGTGCTCCGGGTCAGAGAGCCACCTGGACCCGTCCCGCACTGTCTTCAGCACGTCGAGGTCAAGCTCCTCGTACCAAGATAGCACATATGTTAGCGCTTCATCCGCTCCGACTCGGGCGGCGGATGATCGCCAATCATCAAGTCTTGCCTCGGAAGCCAGCAGGCATGTGGCCAGTTCATCCACAACCAAGGGGCCTCACACCCGGGCCAGAGAACGTTGTAAGCTCGGATGGCAGCGGTGAGGAGGTTCATCCCGATGGACCTCATTGGGACCAAGCGAGCCTTCAGAGCCACCAAGTGGGCATCCATATCCCACTCGGATGAGATTGGGCCATCCTTGATTTTCTTGAACCGGTGCTCGGCAGCGCTCTTGTCCGCGGCAGCCTTGGTGTGGGGGAAGCGCTCTGAGTAAGGAATGGCTAACGCCAGAATGAGTTATTTGAGAAGAAAAATAATAGATTGAATAAAGGCAGGAGGGGAAGGAGCTTACTGTCCATCTCGGAGTTAATTTTGGAGATATCCACCAGCCACTGCGCGATCTTGGCCTTCAGATCTCGGAGCTCGCTCGCAGCCGAGGTTGCCTCGGATTTGGATTCTGCAAGAGAGTCCTTCAGCTTCCGAGTCTCCTCTTCTCGGAGTTGCTTCTCTGTGGCGGCGGTTTTCTCCGACTCGGCGGCCTGACTCCGAGTTTGCTCCAGCTCGGCCTTCAGCCGGGATATCTCCTCCTGCTCTCTCTTCAGCTCGGCCTCGTGAGCAAGCTCGCGCTCCTTATGTGCGGCTGTGTCGAGGTGGCTGATGTCAGAAGGAGAGATTTGAGGCAAGTATAAGTTCAAAGGCAAAAATATGGCTTACACTCGATTTCCGAGATCCGTTTCTCCAACCCTTCCGCCTTGGACTCCGAGGCAGCTAGTTGCTGCAGCTTGAACTTATCAGAGAGGCTCTTGTGAGCCAACAGCAGCTTGCGGTGCACCTGTGTGCGCTTGGTCATGCAAGCCTGGAAAGAAGGAATGTTAAAATGGTCGATAAAGATTCAGGCCGAGTTACCCTCATTCAACCGAGTCAGCTTTACTCGGTCCAGTTCAGTCACTCGACCCGAATCTCGGGGACTAGGGATGGATGATATCTATATTAAAGAAATTAACCGAGTCATCTTTACTCGGCAGGACTTACCACAGCTGCTTGGTCGGCTGCGAGAACGGCAGCTTTTACTGCGGCCATCTTTTGGGCCACCAGACTCGGCCCTGCCGGATGTTCTGAAACGATCTGGCCTGCTGGTGCCTTTGAGCTCACTTCGCTCAAATCGGCGGCATTCCAGTCCATATGATAATGCTCGAGGGAGCCCAAGCTTTTTCCGCTAAGTGTTTGCAGTGGTGCAAACCCCCAGCTGGTGGTCTGGATGCTGCCGGATGTCGCTGCTCCGGTGCTTAGTGGCACAATCAGCTGCCGTTCCGGGTTCGCCGACACTGACGTCGCCGGTGCCTTTTCTGCCGATACCTCAGTGGCAGGAACTGGGGCCTTAGATGTCTGTGGCTGCGGCTGCGGCTGTGCCGGTGGCGGTGTTGGCTTGGTCGTGGTCATCGATTTGGATTTTGAGGGCGAGGGCTGCGACTTGTGTTTTGACGGTGGCGGTGCTGCTGGAGTTTGTTGCTGCTTCTTCTTCTGGTGCTGCTGTGATGGAGGTGGCGGAGCTTGTGGCTGCTGAGGTGGCTGCTGTTGTTGTTGTTGTTGTTGTTGTTGTTGTTGTTGTTGCGGCCGAGTCTGCTGCTCTGGCTGCTGCTGCTCTGGCTGCTGCTGTTGACTCGGCTGTGCCGAGTCCTCTTGGACCTCGGGAGCCGAGGAGCTGGCCCCGAGATAAATTACTTCAGGCGCTGCAGTTGCGGCCCCGACCGAGTCTTCAGTTCCGGCTCCGGATCCCGGAGCCGAGATGTCCGCAACCGGACTCATTCTCATTGGACTCGGAACCCGAGTATCGTCGGGCCGAGGTGGCGTCGGTGTCCTTGGTGGGATCCGGTCGGTAGACCCAGTAGTGGGGGCCTTCGTCTTCAGAGGAGCCGCGCTGGAAAATCAAGACAGCAATGTATGTTGTCAAAAGGATAAGTACGGAAAGAGCAAGTTCAGTCAAATGCACGAAGTATATGTCGGCAAGAGGGGATCTTACCCCTTAGTGACAGGGCGCTGGCGCTTCACCGCCACCTTAACTCGTTGTTTCTTGGGCGCGGGACCAGAGGTCCCGGAGGTTCCGGCATCTGCGGAGGCGGCTGTTCCTGTCGGGCGCTTCCGGGCTGCACCCTTGGGTCCCGTGGCGAGGGGTGCCACCTCGATCACCTCGTCCGAGTCAGCTGAGTTCGGAGACAGCGGATATGAGTATGAAATGGGGAGAGGATCATACACCTCTGAAACCCGACAAGCGTCGCCTTCATCTTCAGACCAATTTCGGATGGAGGAAGCGCGAGTCTTACCCGTGGCAGAAAGTAAGCTGGCGTCGGGAATCGGCACGTTGTCCTCGTCGTCCGGGTCTTCCGAGTCGGCCTCGGCCCGGTCTCGACCCCAGTTGGCGGAGGGGTTCTCTCCGTCCTCCGTCCACTGACGATCGAATCTCTGAGAAAAGAAAACAAGAAATGATTAATACCAAGTACAAAGTTGTACCAGCATAAGAGTTTATGTCGGTGAAAAAGTTATGTCGGCGGAGGTGCTTACGTGTGGTGGTAGGTTGTTCCGGCTGTGGGGTTCTTTGCCCCATTCCCATGTCTCCGGCATCTTGGTCCGGGCTATGGCTTTGATGCGCCGCCGAATCTGGGCGTTATCCAGCTCGACGGTGCTGACTCAGGTCGGGTCCAGCGGGCCACTCATGTGGCAGATCTTGTGGACTCGGCGCTGGAGGGGCAGGACTCGGCGGCTGATGAAAGTTGCAAGTAGGTCATCTGCAGTTAATCCTTCATCTCGGAGCTGCTCGACGACCTGGTGGATATGGTTGACCACCAAATTCTTATCCGCCGGATTGTACCCCCAGTTGAGCTGTGCGGTTGGGGGGCCGATGGAGAATCTCGGCAGGTTGATCATGTCAACCTCGGTGGTGTTCTTCACGTAGAAGAAGGAGCGCTGCCATTTCCGGCATGACTCCAGCCCTTGGATCCGGGGGAAGATGGAGCCGCGCCGAGGTACGACGGTGGCGGCTCCACACTGAGTCATTTCCTTGGGTGCGCCCGGATGATCAGGATTCGGAATGACTTGCTTCCGGAAATGGAAGTACTTGGACCACGCCTCAACGGTGGGCCAGAGGCCGAGGTAACCTTCCATGAAGGAAACGAAAGCAGAGAGTGTGGTGAAGGCATTCGCCGGGAGTTGATGAGGTTGGAGACCGAATTTGTTGAGGAAACTGCGGAAGAAATCGCTGGAAGGAAGACCGAATCCTCGCTCGAAGTGTTCGAGGAAGACGACATACTCTCCCTCTTTGAGATCCGGAGAGGTCTCCGGACCCGGGAGCCGACATGGCCCGGGTGGTTTCCTCGGCCACTCCCTCTTCTACCTCGACCACCTCGAGGTTGGGGTTGTTCGACATGTTGGAGATGAGTTGCAAAGATCTGTGAAAGGGGTCACGGCATTAAGATCAAAGTCGTTGCAGAAAAAAGAAACAGAAAAGGAAAAATAGAAGAAGAACAAGAAGCAGAGGGCTCTAGTACATGAAAAGAAAGGAAAGGGTAGAGAACTACGGCGGCTAGTCCACCGGCGGTAAAACCGTGTCTGGAACGCGAACTCACCGGCGACGACGCATCGGCGCCGCCGCGGTGAAGAACTCGAGGAGGAACAGATGCTAATGCGCAAAAGAAAAAAGAGAAAGGAAGAGGAGATCTTACCGCGGTGTCGCGGTGTACGGCGGTGATGCTGTGCGTCGGCGGCGGCGGCGCTGCGCGTCGGAGGCGTTGGCGTCAGGTGGCTCGTCGGCGTGCGCGTTCCGTGCGTGCGGGCGGCGGCGATGCTTGTGCTCTGTGCGCTGGAGCGAGGAGAGCGAGGAGACGAGGGCAAGAGGAGAATGAATGCGGAGGGGAAGACGGTGCTCTCCCCCTACTATTTATGGGCGGCAGAGGAGATCGTGGGTGCGGGATTTGCTGCGCGCGATCTCGTAACCGACGGGGAGTTATGGCCCCACGATCTCCGCCACGATTTCCTATGTGGCTTAACCGCCGCACGATCGGCCACACGATGGGTCGCAGAGAGCTAACGGTTACCACGCCGCACACTTGATCGGGCAGGACCCGAGGAGACGCGGGCGGTGTGGTCAAGGCTGCAATCAAGTGCTGTCGTGTGCACAGTTCCCGAAGCGACCGGCGTGACGCAAGTGGCGTGCGTGCCAGTGGCACGTCTATCCGGGCGCAAGTGTCGAGGTGTTGGGCAGAGATGCTCTGCCACGTAGAGGAACCAATGACTCGGAAGAATTGAGGGTTCTTCCAGTGATTCGGAACAGTCCGACACTAAGTCGAATATCACAGAGAAAGGCAAAAGCTGCTTTCCGACATATGAATTTCGCCGGCATATGTTATGTCGGGAATCAACTTAAGAATGCTGGTCTTTCGGGTAAACCTGCCGTGGTTCTCCATCCGAGGCTGCAGGACCGCGCCAGCTTCGGGGACTAATGTCGGGGGGAAGCCCCGAGTGGGGTCATTATGGTAAAATAAGGTTGACTCGGAGTTGACCGAGACAATGGAAACCTACATACCATACAGGTTTTATCCGGGGTCATCCGGATAAAGGTTAACCGACATATCCCTATGTTGGATCATGATTATTATATGTCGGAATCCCCTTTGTTGTTCTTATGTGCAGGAAGGGTTAAACCGGGTCAAGAGCATGGGGCATGCCTATGCCGGATGGGGTCATCTCGGACGGTGGTCCAAGCTCCTTGAGACACGGAGCGAAATAAGGGCGGCGGCGTGCTGCAAGTGGACGGCGTGCCAAGCCTCGGCCACGCCTCTGGCGCGTGCGGCGCGGCACAGTGGCGCTGGGCCTAGGCTTGGGCGTGCTGTCGGGTGCAGCGGCGACCGTGGCGACCAGCGCTGCCACGGTCTGGGTATGGCGCAGCGGCGCCCGTGCCGGCCGGAGACCAAGGAGTATGGCGCCAGTAGCAATGTTTTACACTGTAACACTGGGTTTCCCTATATAAGGGGTACCAGGGGCTCCTCTTACAGGGACGATTCCCAGACGCTACGCAGGGGCGCTGAGCAAATACTTAGCAGTTCCTGGGAGCTAGAGGAGAGCCAGAGAGCTATTCTCAGACTCGGTAGAGGCTTAGATCTTGCAGCTCTTTGCATACAACTCAAGGAGCAAGCTTGTAACTAGTTGTAATCCACATATAATCAAGCAGCAAGCAGGAGTAGGGGTGTTATCTCCTCACGAGAGCCCCGAACCTGGGTAAATCGCGTGTGTGTGTGTAAGTGTGTGTGTGTTCGTGTCTGTACGCCGTGCGTGCAAGCCCTCCCCGGTACCTCCAGCGTCCAATCGGCCCCACATCAAGCCTATATGGCATCTGCCGTGACATCGCTAACCGAGGTTGCGTTTTCTTGGTTTTCGGCTTTAGCTCCTAATTCTATACACACTTGGTTTCATTTGGAGCAAAAATTTCATGAGCACTTCTATGCCGGAGAGATCTAGTTAAAATTGTCCCATCTTACGTCGGTTAGGCAAAAGCATGATGAATCGGTATCCGATTACATCAAAAGATTTAGAAACACTAGAAACCGATGTTATAGCTTGGTGATAACCGAGAGAGATATGGCCGACTTAGTTTTTAACGGGTTGAGGACGTATTTGAAAGAAAAGCTAGAAGGTCACGAGTTCTCCTCTGTCGGTCAAGTTCAGGAGAGAGCTCTAGCTCATGAAAGCCGAGTCAACGAGTCCAAAGACTCGCATCGGATGAACAGGGGTCGGCTTAACGATGTCGAGTACGATGCCGACTCCGGTGATGAAACCGATGTCTACGTGGCCGAGTAAGACCAAACCTTATATGTGTGATGACTTAAAGCCGGTTCGTAAAAACCGGGATGAAGAGGTAAAGTGCACTTTTGATGTAGGAAAATGTGATAGAATATTTGACGCCTTGTTGAAAGATAAATTGATCCGAGTTAGCCATGTTATGCCGTCTCCTGATGAATTAAGGTGACGTGCTTATTGCAAGTATCACAATTCTTTCTCTCATGCTACTAATGATTGCAATGTCTTTCGTCGACAGATTCAATCGGCCCTCAACGATGGACGATTAAGCTTTGCCGGCATGGCCATTGACACACAGCCGTTCCCAATGAACGTGCTAGATCTTGAGGGAAAGAAAGTTCTTCTTCGGCCAGAAGCGGCCGAAGGCGCTAACAAATCTAACGTGGTTATTGGTGAGCCCAGGGAAGAAGCTGGTGTCAAGGAATCAAGGTGGGAAATCACATTGACCCGGCAACCCAGTGGAAAGGAGGTTATCAAGATCACCGTCAAGAACTCCACACTCGGGGGGCAACAACCACGAGCGAGAGAATCCGGAATCCAGAATCCGGAGCTCGGGGGACAACCTCGGTTCATGAAGCCCAAGAACCCGGAAGTCGGCAAGTGGAAGATGAATCAAGTTGAATACAGGCCGAAGAAGATCAAGCCGACTTTCGATATGTTGCTGAACAAATACATGCGCCAGGCCGGGTCGAAGGTAACCCGGCAATATGGGAAGCGACCGAGGTCACCATCTACCGAGAGAAGCTACCGGCATCAAGAGTCGGCTGGGGAGTCTAAGCGTCAAGCAACCCGGCAAAGTGTGCAAAGCCGGCTCGTGTATCCGGGTAATTCCTCCTATTGGCGAGTCAAGGAGCAAGGAGCCAAGGCAGCCGACATAGGAAGGGGGTCAATCCCGGATGATTCATTGGTCATTGGGACGCACGTGTTGAAGATAAAGGACCTGGTTGCAGAGCCGACAAATAATGAGCCGATACTTGCTATCGTGCCTAAGGCAACATCCAGTGATCATGAAGCCCGATCCAGCCAAACTGAGGTAGATAAACCCCGGGATCCAAAATACACTCAGCCAAAGTGGTGCCCGCCGGGTATAACGAAGACACACAAGCGGAAACTGCAAAGGGCAAGGAACCCGGAGAAGGCAGAAAAGGAGGCCGAGCAGGCCAGGGACGCCAAGTTCAACGCTGAAAGACCAATGGTTTCGGCTCAAGTATGGGTACCAAAGTCGAATCCTCCGACGATTCCTTTGATGATTACACCGAGTTCTACTGTGAACAGCGAGACCGGGCCGGTTCCTGTACCGACCATTACTTATTCATCATGGGCAGATGAAGTGGAAGCAGCAGATTTGGAGGCAAAGGACAAGCCGACATCAGACGAGTCGGACATCGAGTCAGCCAATGGAGACTCGGCAGATGATTCGATGGACGAGGATTCGGCTGGAAACTCGGAGTTGGCAATGAATGACTCGGAGAATCCACCAGATGAAGAGCTACTGGACTACGAGAGCACGCCAACTCGAGTAGGTGTGGACATCAACATGGTATATTATTTGCCTGCTGAATTTCGTGCTGTAGAAGAAGAAGCCGAGGTAGCGCAGATTAACTTCGGACCCAAGAATGCTATCTTCGAGAAACCTGAGGGATCGGTCAAGCACCTTAAGCCTTGTACGTCAGAGGGCATATCAACGGGAAGCCGGTTACCAGGATGATGGTTGATGGAGGAGCCGTGGTAGACCTAATGCCGTATTCTGTCTCAAAAAATTACAATTAGATGATGATGATCTCATGAAGACGAACATGGTATTCAATGGGTTCAAAGGAGGAGAAGGAGTAGAAGCCAAAGGAGTTATTATTTTGGAGCTTACAGTGGGAAGCAAGACCTTGGCTACTGCGTTCTTTGTTGCCGAGGTGCAAGGGAATTACAACGTGTTACTCGGACGAGATTGGCTCCATGCAAATCAATGTGTGCCATCTACCATGCACCAGCAACTCGTACAGTGGATCGA
>QRDG01002265.1:133550-270610 GCA_012064385.1 Puccinellia tenuiflora
ATCCACCTGTAACCTGTGAGTTACCCATGATGTAATATGTACGTTACCCACCCTATAAATAGTGTGTATGGAGTCTAGCTTAAACCGTTTATCGGACCAAAGATCCGTTTTCATTGTTGACTAGTCATGACGAGATCTTCGATACTATATCCCATGTTGATATGTTTTGATAACTCTTTTTTATACCCAAAATTTATCACTACATAATTCATATAGTTACCTTGCTATTTGGCTAATAGTTACCAAACAAGTACTGATATAGTCACCCTGCTCAAGGTATAGTTATCACCACGATATCGACGTAGTTATCTAGATATACACAACACGATAACCATCAAGATACTCATATAGTTATCGACTTATGAGCACATGACCATCATCAAAACTGATATAGTTACACACTTATTCAGGATGCAGTTACCACCCAAAATGATAGATCATGTATACAACTAGGTGTTCAAACAGAACAAGTAAATGTGAGATCCAACTTCAAACGGAAACTAAATTTTCAACAGATGGGTAACTCATGTATTACAGCCTGGTAATTTAAGTGTTATGGGGTGGGTAACTTTTTGGTCCGAAAAAAGTTGTCTGAAACATATCAACATGAAATCTAGTTTTTAAGATCTCGTCGCAACTAGTCCAATGGTGAAACGGATGTTAAATCAGATAAACGGTTTGAGTTATAAAACTTTTTAAGTGTTTCGATTTGTATTAAATTTAGATGATGATTGCATGCATTAGACTTCCGATCTTCTCACCTTTAGTCATTGATGATTCCTCTCGTATCACACACGTTCTAGATACGGATTTGCTAAGTCACAGGTGCCTGATTTTTGCTTAAGTCTCAGCCGACGATCCGATCTGACGTCAAGAATCGTACGGTTTTTTGTCTATCTCCGCGTGTTTGGATATATCTATGACGTCAAGAATCGTACGGTTTTTTGTCTGTCTCTACGTGTTTGGATATATCGTATGGACCGAGTCTGTTTCTGGGCTGTTTCCTGTGGAGCAGCTGTTAGTGTATGGGCATGTACGTCTTATGGGCTTTTTCTTTTTGTTTTTTGTTTTCTCTATAGCCATTTTCTTCGTGTGGTTGAGACTTGATAGTTAGGCCATTGCTTAATTTCAGAGGAGGGAAAGGGGGACGTGGGGAGAATGCCCAACTCATTTGTTGCACAATTCTCAAGTAATATGCAACTTACTTCGAGAAATGTGCTAGTAAAGTCAGTTGCACTTTTTCTTTAGTTTTGCGCAACTAGTAAAGTGAGTTGCATATTTCTTCTAGATTTGCGCAACTGAGAAAGTGAGTTGCACTTTTCTTTTAAGAAATTTTGGTTGCACTTTTTTTTTGAATTTTCTGTAACAAGTAAAGTAAGTTGCACATTTCTTCTAGATTTGTGTAACTAGTAAACTCAATTGCACCTTTCTTTGAGTTTTCTGTAACAAGTAAAAATAAGTTGTACATTTCTTTCATATTTGTGCAACTAGTAAACTCAGTTACACCTTTCTTTAAGTGTTATGTAACAAGTAAAGTAAGTTGCATATTTCTTCTAGATTTGTGCAACTATTAAAGTCAGTTGCAACTTTTTTTAGTTTTGCGCAACTAGTAAACTGAGTTGCATATTTCTTCTAGATTTGTGCAACTAAAAAAATGGGATGCACTTTTCTTTTAGAAATGTGTAACTATCTAATAGTAGCACATTTTTTTGAATTTTGCACCGTAGAACTGAGTTGCACATTTCTTTGAGAAATGTGTAACTATCAAATAGTTGCACCTTTCTTTAAAATATGTGCAACAAGTAAACTAAGTTCCACATTTATTATACATTTGCACAAATAGTATAGCAAGTTGAAAATTTCCTCTTGATTTGTGCGACTAGTAAAGTAAGTTGCACATTTCTTTTAGTTTTGTAAAACTAGTAAGTGAGTTGCATATTTTTTCTAGATTTGTGCAACTAGGAAAGTGAATTGCACTAAAATACATTTACTTTTATTTCTGTAAATAACTTTAATATCTTAAGGAGGAGTGCTGGTTGTTAGCTAAGCGATGGTCAAAATTATTGCTAGTTTGCTCCGTCTTGTGATTTTAAATAGGTAGGGAGCTAACTAGCAGTGCATGTCCATGCAAAAAAAAAAACTAGCAGTGCATGCACCATGCGTGCACATGCTGCTGTGCATGCGCCTGATGCTGCTTGCTGCATGTCCCTAGGCGTCGACTAAGACGTAACAAGTTCTCAGGCAACTGCTACCTAGGCGCTCCCTTCTAGATATAAGACTAGCCACCGACCGTTCTAAACTTAGCTTTCCGTAATATAATACATGCAGTTCTCCTGTATGGTTCGAAAAAAGATTGTTCGTCGCGTTGACTTTGAATTATTAAATTTTTAAATGACTGAAAATTAACAAAAGTCTAAATATACACTCAGTGATTGCCTTGATCTAGGCACAGTGAACTTGTTGGAACTATCTAGCTTTCTCATCTCTGGCCCTTTACCGTGCAATGCAGCTGTGTATTTATTATATAAGTGGATTATCAATAATCTCTAGTGTGTTAATGGTGATATCATATGTCATGCATGGCAGGATACTTAGAATTTGTGAGAAAAATCATTGAGTGTGTTGATTCCGAAAGGTGATCAACACATAAGTTGTGAATTCTTGCTAGTTGCGATTTATAACGGGTTGTCCAACTCGCTGAACTTTTTTGGTCGAGTCCGTGTGTCAAGTCGGCATCTTTATGCCTATGACCAGTAGAACCAAGTCATTAATTGACTTAAAACACTAATTAGAGTTAATTCGTCTACACATAACTCTATTGAATCGGGACAAATAACGGAAATCCACTTTAGCTCCCGGGCTCATCTGCATCCGGGTGCCTTTTCGATTTTTTTATTTTGAAAACGCGTCAAAAAAATCTGAAAAAAATTGTGCGGAAACATATTCATGTATTCAATACTCGTGCAAAAAAGACAAATATCTGACAGACAAAATAGTTGAACAGTCCACTATTCAAAAAGACAGATTTGTCTTTTTTACACAGGGCGCAAAAATTAATATTTTTTGTCGAACTTTTACACAAGTGTTGAATACTTCAATATGTTCATGTAAAATTGTTTTCAGAATTTTTCGAAGCATTTTCGTATTTTAAAAAAATCGGAAACAAAACCGGGATCAGATGAGCCCGGGAGCCAAAACGCCATCCCACAAATACTCAGTATCTTATACTCGTAACACATATAGTTCCACAGCTGAATTCAACGATACATGTGAAGATACATACTAGGCATTACTTTAATACTGATACACATGTGGAGTCAGCTGCTGAGTCCAACTCTAAAACATCTAGTCCGACAAAAAGCCTAACATGGATTACGATCAGGTCCTGGATCCGCCGATCCAACGACATCGTCCCCGCACATCGTCCAACACATAGTGTCCAAGGGCTAGCAAGCGTCCTTACTGCTTCAAAAGCACGCATGCCTTGCCAAGTTGAGGCTACGATGGACGATGGTCGTGACAATATTGACGGCGGAGTGGATAAGGAGGTTAGGAACTACATGTTGGAGATATGCCCAAGAGGCAATAATAAAGATTATTGTTTATCATATTTTCCCGTTCATGATAAATGTTTATTAACCATGCTAGAATTGTATTAATCGGAAACAAATACATGTGTGGAATATAAACGGAAATGTGTCCCTAGTCTTTCCTCTTGTGACTAGTTCGTTTGATCAAAGTGATGGTTAGACATTTCCTAACCATGGATTTATGAATCACTTGATAAACGAAGTTTGTATCATGGGAGATGATATGATGGACAAGACTCAATTTAATAGATGTCAAATATTGTTTACTTAGATCATGAGATTATGTTAGTCCCGCTTATCGGAGGAGTGCTTTGTGGACATCAAACGTCACTTCGTAACTGGGTGATTATAAAGGTGGCTTTCAGGTACCTCGATGGTAGGTTGTTGGGTTGCATGAATCAAGACTGGGATTTGTTTGTCCAACAGTTGGATAGATATCTCTGGGCCCTCTCGGTAGCATAGCATCCAAACGCTTGCAAGCATGTGACTAAGTGGCTAGTCATATCGGATCCTATTCTATGGGAACGAGTAAAGAGAACTTGTCGGTAACGAGATTAATCAGATATGGAGATATCAGTGGATTGAATCTCGGACAAGTGATATATCGTGAAACAAAAGGAATCGTATATGGATTGATTGAATCCCGGACATTGTGGTTCGACTAGTAAAGCACTTCGTCGAATATGTAGAAAATAATATGGGCATCCCGGTCCCGCTATTAATATGACATATTCGCGAACCCGTAGAGTCACACACTTAATGTTCGATGTAGTTAGGGCTCAAGATAAATGATGGTGTGAAGGAATATTGATTCGGAGTCTCGGATGGGATCCCGGACGTCACGAGGAGTTCCGGAGTGGTCCGAAGAATAAGATTCATATAAGGAAAGTGGTTTCCGGAGGCACCGAAAAGTCCGGGAATTTTCCGGCAGGGTACCGGAAAGTTCTAGAGGAGTCTAGAAGTGGGGCCCACAGATGTTTGGGGCCCACATGGAATAAAGGGGTGGTGGACTGGCCTCATGGGCCAGCCGCACCATACCCCTTGAGGCCCATGCGGGCTAGGGCAAAGCCCAAGAGGGGGGGCCGGCCTAAACCCTAAAGGGCGGCTGGCTTGGGGGCCAAGGCACCCCAGCCGCCGGCCCTAAAAGGAGGTGGGGCGCTGTCGGGGATATGAACCCCGGATATCCCAAAGAGGTCCATTTCTTCAAAGCTCTGTAACATCCCAAATTTTGGAATGTTTTAAAAATCACAAAAATTTAAAACTTTATTAATAATTAAATAAAGTCTCCAAAAATCAAGAAAAGCTTTTATAGAAGATTGTTTTGACATCTTCAAGGTTATATTTTAAATTTAATTGCTCCTTATCTTCCAATCTCAACTTTTAAAGTCTTGGAAATAAAAACTTTAAATGGGGTTTTCAAATAGTATTTTCCCTTTTGGTTTATTATTTCAAATAAATAACATGGGGATATTATAAACCCTAAATTATTTGAGAAAATGATTTAAACATCTTTCCAATACTTGTTTTATAAAAGATGATATCTTAAACTATCTTTAAATATAAAAAATGAGTTATCATTTTGAATGATATTACTCATCTTATTCCTCTGGTTTTTAATTAAATATTTTGGGATATTTATAAACCCTAATTTGGAAATTTCCCAAATAGCCATATAAGGCAAATTTGACCAAAAGGATATTTTGGTAATTTTGTTTTGACCAAAAACATTTCCTAAATGTCTATTTTGAATATTGGGAATTTTACAAATTTTTTTATAATTTTATTTGACTTGATTTGGAGGCCTAAATGTAAAATTATAAAAGAAAACAGAAAAATAAAGAAAAAGAAAATTTGATGACGTCACGATGACGTCATCGTCTTCAAAGCTCATCCGCGGCCGTTTCAACTCGATTTTTCTCGTGTTGATTGCGAGCGTTTCGGGGCATGGATCGACACACCGAACCCTCCCCCTTGAAGCCCACGACACCCTCTCTCTTTGCCCTCTTGTCCCCCTCCAAATCGTGCCCCCAGGCCGCTAAAATCGCTCGCCGGAGTTGTGCTCGGCCGCCACCGTTCGAGGTTGATTCCGGCGAAGCCAAAGGTTTCCGCCGCCCCCTTTTGGCCTATCTTTATTCCCCTCTTTCTCGCGCACCTCGTGATGCCTTTCTTCCCCTCCCAGGTGCAGCAAATCGACGAGGAGGAGGTCGACCGAAGCTCACCGGTGCGCCGCAAGCCTCCGTCCGCGTCCCACCGCCACCACTGGACGATTTTGACGACACCGTCTACCCCATCGTGCTCGCCTCGCCGCACTGAACGCCGTCATCATCGTCCCAAGCACGGGGGAGCTCCGGAGTGAGCAAATCATCCACGACCGAGCCGCCGCGCCGCCGTCATCCCCGCCCATCGCCGGTGACCGCGCCGCCAGGGTAAACCCTAGCTCCTGAACCGTCTGATCCCGATCCAACGATCGGAAACAGATCGAGCCAAGCCGACCGAACCGGTACGGCTTAGCCGAGCCGTAGCCGCGGCTCAAGCCCGGCTCAAGCCAAGCCCGACCAATCACAGCCCGCCGCGTGGCCAGCCCTTTCCTGGGATTTTCCCTAATAGGTTTAAAATGGCAGTTTTACAGAAAAGTCCCTGCAACTTCAAACCTTCATATCTTTTTCTCTGTTTGGCCAAATTAGACAAATAATACCTTTTTGGAAACCTTAGGAAAATTAGAATCTTTTGGCTGTATTAGTTTTCTGTTTTGTCTAATTTATATTTATTCAAATTTCAAATGAGGAGTTTGAGTAAATTTGACATAACTTTAGTTTAAAAATGTATTTTTGAGTGAATCCAATTCCAGTAGCTTTGTTTAGAAGCCCTCTGTCCAGAGAGACCAAAACCAGGCCTAGCTACCACCTTTTCAAACATAAACATTGAAAGTGTGCCAAAGGCCATTTAAATGTTAATGTTTTGCAAACCGCAGTTTCATAATGTTTTTAAAACTCTTTTGACCAACTCTTTTGTGTGATCAATTTGATCAAGACCAATCCCTACAACCTTTGAAACAACCCTTCAACCTATTCAAAATTGAAATGTTCAAGTGTGATTTCAGACCAACCCCTGACCCAATTGGCACACCCCAAACCTAATGCATTGATTCTTTTTGCATATGGATCATGTATTGAAACTTGGACCACCAACCCAGTTATGTTTGTTTCTATCCATGTTTGTTGTTATGTTTGTTTCTTTTGATTGTTGTATTGTTGCTTATTGTCATATGTTTGCATTGTATAGATTGAACGGAGAGCTACGAGTTACGTTGAAAAGAGTGTGTGAGCAACGACTTCTATCAAAGGCAAGTGCATACACCCTTTCATGAAAGACCTACTATTTTATTATATTTGCATGGTAGACTATTTCAGTAGTATGCATGATAGGTGTACTACTATATTGCTATGCAGACCTATCTAATATATCACCCCTTTATTCCTGTTGATTTAGGAACCCATTCACTTGGTAGAAGTTAGAACTGCTATGCTGAAATGTTTTATTGTAGTACGAAAGGATAAAAACTCTACTAAGTTAATGAACTACCTGGGTGGCAATTGGTTTTGCTCTATTGGTGGTCAAAGTTGAGTGGCTGCTCAGGGCCATTTCCATGGTTTTAACTGAGTACGTGCACTTGTGAACGGCCACCCAGGAACAAAGAGATTTAAGTCACTCCAAGTTTAGATTGCTTCCAGTGCAGCCACTTGGTATTATGGCTCTGCCTTGACTAAGTAAGTTCTAGGAACCTGATTCCGACAGTTCTCAGCGGATGAATGTCTTGTATGGGTCTGTCTGACGAACAGGGGACTGTTTCCCAAAGGTCTCGTCTTCATCTTCACCTTTCCTTTTCACTTCAAGAAGGTCAAGGTCAGAATGGGTTGATGAAGTCTCGTGGTGAAAGTGCACAACCTCTCGAGAGTGTAAAACTATGATCATAGCCGTGTCCCCGGTTACGGACAATTCTGAGCAGCTGGACAAGGATGTCGATGGAAAATCTCCTCATTCCAATTTCATAATAAAATTTGATGGGTGAAGTCGGGTATATGAGACCCTGGATGCGTTCCATGGGTGTGTCTCATATTGAAAAGTTGAGAATAAAATGTTTGTGAAAAGTAGGACAAAATTGGCTTTATGCAATAGCCCTCAACCCCACCAGCCAGATAAGCATGTAGTTTTAGTCTTGCCATTTTATAATCCACCATAGTATTCACTTGCCGGCCTGTCACAAGGTATTGACCCAAATTCCCTGGGCTGCAACGTTAATGTTGCAGGTTATTACGATGACGCGTGAGGACGTCTACTTTTCGAGCTTGCAACCAACATGTATGCCAGTGGCACATGAAGATGATGAAGCTCTCTGTGCTACTTATGTTTCCGCTGCCAAACTTTGCATTCAAGCTAGCCTTTGGCTATGCAATTTGTAAAGAATATTTTATTTATGGATCTCGCGATGTAATAATTATTTGACATTGATGCATGGTACTACATCTATTTGTGAATTGCTATCCATACTCGATCCAGGGAATAGCATATTTCACGATGTGGCCTTGCTTTTCTAAGCGAGGGCGCCACAAGCTCCAAGTGCCGCTTGAAGCCAGCCGCCTGAAGAAGGCCGCCTGGATCTACCCGGATGCAGACATCCGGCTGGGCTGGAGCCGGACGTGAACAACCGACAATTCTGTACGGGTGGGCCCGGATCGCGTAACTGCTCCTGGTGAACAGTACTCGCTGTCGGGCATCTCCTGTACCGAATCATGACAACAAGCTCCAGCCGGCTCGAAACCGTAGTGATGTCATAGGGGCAAACATGTAACTTCCCTGTAACCCAAAACCCTAGCCCGCTGCCTATATAAAGTGGGCTAGAGCCTCCTGCGCGAGGCACGCAATGCAACCCATGCAATCTAGGAAACCAGAGACACACGGACACCCGTAGCATCATCTTCAACCTCCAGCCGGCTAGGATCTCCAGCCGGCTGCCACCCGAAACAGCTCTAGGAGCACCTTTGTAGCCCGAATCTGTGATCAAGCAATAAGAACAAGAAGAGCAGGACGTAGGGGTGTTACCTCCGCAAGAGGGCCCCGAACCTGGGTAACTAGCGTGTGTTTGCGTGCTTGTTGCCCAATCCCGCGCGAGCATCCACCGTCGCCTGCCCCACAATCTTTTCCATCTCTGATGGATATGCCGTGCAACCCACCACGACATTTGGCGCCCACCGTGGGGCCCGCGACGAGCGGAGTCACGTTCTGCGCGGGATTCCGGAGCGTAGATGGTCGACGGATCGTCTCCGGCCTCGTGCTCTCCATCGGCTCCATCGGCTGCGTCCTCGACAACACCAACAGCTTCGCCGACGTGGACGTCACCAGCGGAGGAGCGGTCGTCACCCTTGGCGATTTCCACGTCTACGTCGCCGTCGCCGCCCAGGAGTACCCGGAGGTGGTCTACTCGAGCTTGGCTCCTTCGATCTTCAACGCCAGCACCTGCAACGACGACTCCGCCTTCGGCTACCTCAACTCCGGCGACGCGGACCGCGATGTCGCCAAGCTCAACGTCTACGCCGAGGTGCACATGGTCGAGCACGCGGCGGCAGGAGGCTCCGTCGCCGCTACTGTTCATGAAGCTGGCGAACCTTCTCGTTTCCAGCGCAATCTGGAGGCCGACTTCGAGCTGCTAAGCACTCCCATCACGCCGGGTGCGGATCCAGCCAAGACGGCAGCTGAACTCGAGAGGATGCGTCAACAGATATACGACAAGGCTCTTCCCCTCGCATCAACGCAGCGCCGACTCAACGCTACGATGCGCGAGTACAACACCGTCCATGGCTTCGAGCCGGCAAGAGGCAACACGGTGAAGATGAATGAAGTCCGACACAAAGGAGGGGATCTCGGAGGCGTCCTGAACCGTGTTGGCCAGCCGCACGAGCATTCGGACATCATCCTGCCCGAATACAGCAACCCGGTGCAAAACATGAAGGCTGCGGAGGCGGCCGCAGCAGAACTACCCCATCTCCAAGGCGAAGAGCTACGCCAGCAAGCGCGCCGAGTCCAGGAGCTTATCGTTGCGGCCAACCGGCAGCAACGCGAAATCGAGATAACGGCGAGCCGGGAGCATCATGAGCCGCCTCCAGGCTACGATGCAGCCGGCAAGTCCAAGCAAGGCGCTGAGGCATCATCCACGAGCCGCGGAAGGGCGAAGGACAAGCAACCACGAGTTTATCGCGAGGGGAGCGCGAGCTCGCATCCTCGCGACCACGGCCGCGATCCGGCTGGAAGACGTGAAGACAGCAACCGGAACGGGCCGCAAACCGGCCGCAGCGTCAAGGAGCGAGTCGGCCACAAGGTCACCATCGACGAACGCCTAGGGCCGCTGGGACCCGAGACTAGCGACGATGCACGCCACCGCATCGACGTGCTCAAGCTGTCAAGTATCATCGAGGAAGAAGACATCGCCGCCCATCGTTGTTTCGGACCCCACATCCGGAGCGAGCGATTCCCGAAGGGATTCACCCTTCCCAGGGACACACCCAAGTACAACGGCACCGCGAAGCCGGAAGACTGGCTCACCGACTACGTCACGGCGGTCAACATCGCAGGCGGCAACAAGCGGGTGGCCGTGCGCTACGTGCCACTCATGCTCCAGGGATCGGCACGGACCTGGCTCAACAGCCTTCCAAAGGAGAGCGTCAATAGCTGGCTGGACTTCGAGGAAGTGTTCAACCGCAATTTCACCGGCACCTATTTGCGCCCTGGCAACGCACAGCTGCTCGCGCTGTGCAAGCAGAAGGACGGCGAATCGGACCGAGCCTACCTCACCCGATGGACAAGCCTACGCAACTCCTGCGAGGGGGTTCTCGAGCTCCAAGCCGTCCAGTACTTCATCCAAGGTTGCCGAGATCAGACGCTGCTCAAGCACCGGCTCCTAAGGAAGAGCCCGAAGACCATGGCAGAACTCATGGCGATCGCCGACGAGTACGCCACCGCCGATGCGGGCATGACCAACCCGATCCGGCTCGACGAAGCCGGAAGAATCATCACGACGGAGCCGGCTGCACGCCGCAGCCGGACGGAGAACCAAGAAGGAGGAAAATCGACCCGGCGTGATTCCGACGCGGCCGGCAAGCGCAAGTCCGCAGACGACCGCGTCGAGTCCAAGGTCGTCGCCACGACCGAGGGAAGGCCGGCAGGAGGCTTCGACAACCGCCGCATGAGGACCAGCAGCGACATGCGCCGAACGAGGGCGAGGAACAACTACGACTACTTGCTCGATCAACCGTGCCGGAACCATGGCGACCGGCCGGCGAACCACACCGTTCGGCAATGCACCCTCGGCCGCCCAAGGCCACCACCGTACGAGCGGCGAAACCCGCCTCCGCCTCGGGATGAGGCTGGACGGGACGATCGAGGACGCGACGACAGACGACGCGAAGACAGGAATCGCGATGATCGCCAACGCGAGGAAGAAAGGAGGGAACGCCTTCCAGCTCCGCCTCCAAGGGGTCCAGACGGCTACCAGAATCCGGATGCCACCTACATCGTGTTCGTCAGCGAGCGCGACGACAAGCGAAGCCGGCGCGAACGGTTCAAGGAGGTGAATGCGGTGGTTCCACCTGTCCCCCAGTACCTCAACTGGTCGCAGGAACCAATCACGTGGGACCGCAGCGACCACCCGGAGCTGATGCCCAACCCAGGCGGCTATGCTCTAGTCCTAGAGCCCATGATCATCTCCACCAAGCGCGCCTGCACCTTCTCACGCGTCCTCATTGACGGGGGCAGCAGCATCAACATCCTCTACCGCGACACGCTGGAGAAGCTAGGAATCTCCGAGTCCAGCTTGACGCCGAGCCGGACGGTCTTCCACGGCATCGTGCCGGGGCGAGCCGGCTCATCCATGGGCCTCATCCGGCTGGACGTCCTATTCGGCACCAAGAGCAACCACCGCCGCAAGACTGTCTCCTTCGAGGTGGTCGACCACTCCAGCGCCTACCACGCCATCCTCGGGCGGCCGGCGCTCGCCAAGTTCATGGCGGTACCCCACTACGCCTACCTCAAGATGAAGCTACCAGGTCCACGCGGGATCATCACCGTCGCCGGAGACTACAAACGCTCCATCGCCTGCGCCTCCGACAGCGCGAAGGTGGCCGAGACCATGGTCTGCAATGAGGAGATGAAGCAATTCAAGCGCAAGGCCAACGAGGAGAAGCTGGAGATTCCGGAGTCGGCCAAGCCGGCTGGCGAGTCGAGCTTCCAGGCGGCGCGAGACACGAAGAAGGTCTACTTCGACGACACCGACAAGTCCAAGTTCATCACCGTGGGGGCGAGCTTGGACCCCAAATAGGAAAGCGCGCTCGTCGAGTTCCTCCGTGGGAACCGGGACATCTTCGCGTGGTCCCCCAAGGACATGCCGGGTGTACCGAGGGAACTCGCCGAGCACTCTCTACACGTCCGTCCATACGCCAAGCCAGTGAAGCAATCCCTGCGTCACTTCGCAGAAGGAAGAAGACAGTTGATAGGAGAAGAGATAGCGCGGCTACTCGCAGCCGGATTCATCAGAGAAGTACAACACACGGAGTGGCTAGCCAATCCGGTAATGGTGGAAAAGAAGAACAAGAAATGGCGAATGTGTGTCGACTACACACACCTCAACAAGGCCTGCCCCAAGGACCCTTTCGCACTGCCACGAATCGACCAAGTGATCGACTCCACGGCCGGCTGCGACCTCCTCTCCCTCCTCGACGCCTACTCCGGCTACCATCAAATTCCGCTGAACCCGGACGATCAGCTCAAGACCGCCTTCATCACCCCTTACGGCCCGTTCTGCTACACCACCATGCCGTTCGGCTTGAAGAACGCAGGAGCAACATACCAGCGCTGCATGCAAAAATGTCTGCACGACCAAATCGGTCGCAACGCGCATGCATACGTCGACGACGTCGTCATCAAGACCAAGGAGAAGCACACCCTCCTCGCCGACCTCAAGGAAACCTTCGACAACCTGCGCCGCTTCCAGATGAAGCTCAACCCGGAGAAGTGTGTGTTCGGCGTTCCGGCCGGACAGCTACTTGGATACCTCGTGTCGGCACGAGGGATCGAGGCCAACCCAGAGAAAATCGCCGCCATCGACAACATGCGCCAGCCGAGAAGCGTCAAGGACATCCAAAAGTTCACCGGTTGTCTGGCATCGCTCAGCCTCTTCATCAGCCGGCTCGGCGAGAAGGCTCTCCCGCTCTACCATTTGCTGAAGAAGACTGACAAGTTCGTCTGGAGCGACGCGGCGGATGCCGCCTTCAAGGAACTCAAGCGTGCGATGGCCACTGCCCCGGTCTTAGCACCTCTGACTCCGAAGGAGCCCATGCTCATGTATATCGCCGCCTCCAACCGAGTCGTCAGCGTCGTCCTGGTGGTTGAACGAGATGAAGCCGGCAAGCAGCGGCCGGTTCAGCGGCCAGTCTATTACCTCAGCGAGGTGCTCTCTCAGTCGAAGCAGAATTACCCACACTACCAGAAGCTCGTATACGGCGTGTACATGGCCACGAAGAAACTGAAGCACTACTTTCAAGAGCATCCGATCAAAGTGATAAGCGACGCACCGCTTGCCGAGATCATAGGCAACAAGGACGCAACCGGCAGAGTTGCGAAATGGGCGATCAACCTGACGGCGCACGGAGTCGAATACGACAAAAGAACGGCGATCAAGTCACAAGAGCTGGCTGACTTTCTAGCCGACTGGACAGAGACGGACCACATTCCACCGCCACCCGACTCCGGCGAGCATTGGCTCATGCACTTTGATGGTTCCAAAAGATACTGGGGACTCGGCGCCGGAGTCGTCCTCACCTCACCTAAGGGGGGCCGACTCGAGTACGTGCTACAAATCCACTTCACGGCATCCAACAATGTAGCTGAATATGAAGCTCTCGCGCACGGCCTCAAACTCGCCAAGGCCATGAACATCAAGCGAATCCTCTGCTATGGCGGCTCCGACTTGGTGGTACAACAGACTACTGGCCATTGGGACGCCAAGGACCCTAACATGGCCGCCTACCGCTTCTTCGTCCAGCAGCTCGCGGGATGCTTCGACGGATGTGAATTTCACCACATACACCGCTCCAACAACGACGCAGCTGACACTTTGGCGAACATTGGCTCTCTCCGCGAGGAAATCCCACCCGGCGTCGCCCTCGAGAAGCTCTACAAACCATCCATCATGCCGTGTCCCGGCTCCAACTCCATCCGGATGCCGCCTGGCGCGGAGTCGGCAGGGCCGGCTCCAGGCGAGACGGAATCCGTCGAGGTCCTCGTCATCGAAGAAGCTCCGCCATGGACCCAACCCTTCCTCGCCTACCTCGCCAACGACGAGCTCCCGGCGGACGAGCTCACCGCCAGGCAAATCAAACGCCGAGCAAATGCTTACACCATCATCAACAACGAGTTGTACAAGCGCAGTGTCTCTGGGATATTCCAGCGCTGTGTGAGCCAAGAAGAAGGAATCAAGATACTCAAAGAAATCCATCAAGGCGAATGCGGTCATCACGCATCCTCAAGGGCAATTGTGGCTAAGGCGTTCAGGCACGGGTTCTACTGGCCGACCGCGCTGGCAGATGCGAACCAGCTGGTCCGGCTCTGCAATGGCTGTCAACGATTCGCGACGCAGAAGCACATGCCGGCTTCAGCACTCAAGACAATTCCTATCACCTGGCCGTTTGCCGTCTGGGGACTCGACATGGTCGGCCCGTTGAGAAGATCCAGTGGAGGCATGACACACCTGCTGGTAGCAGTCGACAAGTTCACGAAATGGATTGAAGCCAAGCCGATCAAGAAACTGGATGGACCAACAGCAGTCAAGTTCTTCAAGAGCATCATCTACCGCTTCGGCTACCCCAACAGCATCATCACGGATAATGGGTCGAACTTCGTCAAGGGAGAATTCGCCAAGTTCTGCGGTAGGACCGGCATCCGGCTCGACGTGGCCTCTGTTGCACACCCACAGTCAAACGGGCAGGTTGAGCGGGCAAACGGCCTCATCCTATCCGGCATCAAGCCTCGGTTGCTCGAACCGCTCGAGCGGGCAGCCGGCGCGTGGGAAGAAGAACTACCCTCCGTCCTCTGGAGCCTAACCTCGTCCATGGGGCTGAAGCCGTCATGCCAACTGACATCGAGCACGACGCGCCCCGGATCGTGCTGTACACGGAAGCACAAGCTAAGCAAGCCTACGAGGATGGAATGGACCTGCTCGAGGAAGCACGCCAGATTGCCGAGTCAAGGTCGGCGATGTACCAGCAACAACTACGCAACTACCACAGTCGGCGCGTCAAGCATGTCCGCTTTCGCGAGGGCGACCTCGTGCTTCGGCTCATCCAGGATACCAAGAACATGCACAAGCTCTCATCGCCATGGGAAGGACCATTCATCATCAGCAAAGCGCTCATCAACGATGCCTACTACTTGATCGACGCTCGCGAGCACAAGAAGGACACGATGGACAACGAAGGCGATGAAACGGAAAGGCCATGGAATGCGTCACTCTTGCGTCGATTCTACACCTGAGAAAGAACCATGTATGTATCACCTATGCTATCAATAAAGAAATAAGAATGACGAGCGCATGAGCAGTTTTTCGCAACTCTTTTCTGCATTCCCTTTCCGGTTTTGCCGGCAAGCTTGCCTTTAGCGGCCGTGTAGCGTGACTAACCCCTAAACGGCTAACTCTTCGAATTCGGTTAAGGCCGGCAAGAGAATAAGCTGGAGGGGGCCAACAACATGAAAAACGCATAAAGGGAAGTACTGCAGGCTGAAAAAATGTTGTTCTATAAACTCGGCCAAGCCGGCAGTCGGCAACCGCTTCTCCTATTACGGACGATTAACTACACGACGCTAAACGGCTAATGACGGGGATATACCCTTCGGGTCCCCTATCATTGGTATACCTGGTGCGATCCAGTCTACGGCCCACCTGGCAGGCCCAAAGAAGCCCACGAAGCACGACTTGGAGTACAATACAAGAACCTCATGTAAACCCTACCTGGCTCCCTTTATAAAGCCAGGCAGGGGGATCCCCCACAGAGAGACAACAGATACACAACACCCGCCGCCGGCGGCACCATTGTAACACCACCATAATCATCTATACAGATCAGACAAGCAGGATGTAGGTCTTTACCTCACCATGAGGGGCCGAACCTGGGTAAATCCTTGCTTGTCAGCCGACGGAACTACCAGCGCTCCATCTCTCTCCCCCTCAATCAACCCGGGGTACTCGACCCAGGGATTTGCCGAGCCCTAACCTCGTCAATTGGCGCCGTCTGTGGGAAAGAACACGCGCTGGATTCAACGTTCCGGCGGCTCCAATCTACACCGACAACTACAGCGGCGGCGGCGCTTCAGGTGTGCAGCATCGCGAGATCCAATCTGGTAACGGCGCTACGCGACCCAATCTACGTCAACAATGACGGCGCTACTCGCCGCACCAGGACAAAGGACTCGCGTGTCGAGACATCTTCATCAGCCTCGCGCTCGGGGGCTCGATCTACATCCGGCACATCTTCGCGCGCGGCTGATCCGATCTACCCGCTATGATCGCGAGATCAATCCGAGGCGATGTCCGGCGGAAGCAAACCCCCACCTCGCGTGAACGAGCTGAGATCTAACTCAATTCCGTGGTGGCTGGTTTCGGATCAAGTCTCGAGGAGCAAAGCTGCTTCCTGCATGTTAATCATCACTACAAGTACTACATCGACCTGCCGCGGACAAATTCGACCTGGCCACCGTCGGGACCGGCTTCAGCTACCGTCAACAACCCGGCCGGCAGGCCACAGCTTCACGCGACCGTCGGTGACCTGGCCGCAGCAATCAACATCAGCTTCGACCGCGTGCACTCGACAGACAGGCGACTCGAGTGCCTTCGTCGACTCCGCCTCCAATACTCGGGGGCTGGCGGCCTCGCCCTCGTCGACTCCGCCTTCGTCGACTCCGCCTCCGGCACTCGGGGGCTGGCGGCCTCGCCTTCGTCGACTTCGCCTTCATCGGCTCCGTCTCCATCGACTCCGCCTTCGTCGACTTCGCCTTCACTGGTTCCGCCTCCGACGCTCGGGGGCTTGCGGCTTCGTCTTCATCGACTTCGCCTTCGACACTCGGGGGCTGAGCGTTGCCCGCGTCGCGTCGACTCCGGTCCGCCGCTGCGACTCCGCCGCGTCGACTCTGGTCCGCCGCGTCGACTGCCTCTACGGCACCACTCCGCCACGTCGACCCCGGTCCGCCGCGCACAAACAAATTCGCCTTGGCCGCACCCGATGCTCTCCCGGGTGCCGCACCGCACAGGCCGTAACAAAATTGCCTTGGCCGCACTCGATGCTCTCCCGGGTGCTGCGCCACGCAGGCCACAACATACTCGCCTTGGCCGCACCCGATGCTCTCCCGGGTGTTGCGCCGCACAGGCCGCAACATACTCGCCTTGGCCGCACCCGATGCTCTCCCGGGTGCTGCGCCACGCAGGCCACAACAAAATCGCCTTGGCCGCACCCGATGCTCTCCCGGGTGCTGCGCCACACAGGCCGCAGCATACTCGCCTTGGCCGCATCCGATGCTATCCCGGGTGTTGCGCTGCACAGGCCACAAACAAATTCGCCTAGGCCGCCACTCGAACCACTCGGGGGCTCGCGCCATACAGGTCAAAGTCCAGCCTTGGCCGCCACTCGAATCACTCGGGGGCTGCGCCGCACAGGCCTAACCCGAAAATCCTAGGCCGCCACTCGAATCACTCGGGGGCTGCGCCGCGCAGGCCTAACCCGAAAATCCTAGGCCGCCACTCGAACCACTCGGGGGCTCGCGCCATACAGGTCTAAGTCCAGCCTTGGCCGCCACTCGAATCACTCGGGGGCTGCGCCGCACAGGCATAACTCGAAAATCCTAGGCCGCCACTCGAATCCACTCGGGGGCTCGCGCCATACAGGTCCAACAACACAGTAGGCCGTTTGGCTGAGCAAATACTCGATATGTCTGTCGAGTCCACCAAGTAGGCCGTCAGGCTGAATGAGCACTCGAATCTCATTCGAGTTTCACAAGTAGGCCGTCAGGCTGAGCGAACACTCGAAACTCATTCGAGTTCCACAAGTAAGCCATCAGGCTGAAAACTGCAATATATAATAAGCCCACAGGCTGAAAAAAGGACTTTGTTTTATCAGTGATTCCTTAAGTTCCTTAAGTAAGCCCACGGGCTGAATGAGAACTCGAACAGATCATTCGAGTGCACCAAGATTCAGTAAGCTCCACGAGCTGAAGAAACTCGTACAGTAAGCCACCAGGCTGAGTAAAAATACACAGTAAGCCACCAGGCTGAGTAAAAATACACAGTAAGCCACCAGGCTGAATAAAAATACACGGTAAGCCAACAGGCTGATGGAGCACCCGGATAATTCATTCGAGTGCAACAAAAATACAGTAAGCTTCAAGAGCTGAATAGACTCGACAAGTCCATTCGAGTGGAAAAAAAATTCAGTAAGCTCCATGAGCTGAGTAAAACTCAAAGCAGTAAGCCAAACCGGCTGAGTACAAAGTAAGTCATGCAAAGTCAGTTGCGACTCCGTTAGCTCGAGTCTCTTCTTTACTCCCATCGGGAGCAGGCTTTTCGACTGAAGAAAAACTGAGTTTAACCTCAATTGCAAGCAATTCAGCTTAATCTCGGGGGCTACTCCCATCGGGAGCGCTGTCGCGCCCCCGATAGCATGAGATCAATATTCAGTCGAAGCGTTACTGACTAAACCATCCTCTGTAAGCCCTCAACGGCCGGAGTCGAATCATTTTTACTTGTCTCTTTCAGGAACAAGACGGCGCACCCGTCGGAACAGTGATACCCGACATACCCGCATCTGATTCGACTACATCGACTGCATCTTCATCGACTGTGTCTCCATTGACTGCGTCTCCGTTGACTAAGACGATCGCACCTTCTTCGACTATGCCTGCTCGACATGCTGCTCTTAGTCTCTGCCCGATTCTTCGAATCGACCAGACACTCGGGGGCTACAGACGGGGATATACCCTTCGGGTCCCCTATCATTGGTATACCTGGTGCGATCCAGTCTGCGGCCCACCTGGCAGGCCCAAAGAAGCCCACGAAGCACGACTTGGAGTACAATACAAGAACCTCATGTAAACCCTACCTGGCTCCCTTTATAAAGCCAGGCAGGGGGATCCCCCACAGAGGGACAACAGATACACAACACCCGCCGCCGGCGGCACCTTTGTAACACCACCATGATCATCTATACAGATCAGACAAGCAGCATGTAGGTCTTTACCTCACCATGAGGGGCCGAACCTGGGTAAATCCTTGCTTTTCAGCCGACGGAACTACCAGCGCGCCATCTCTCTCCCCCTCAATCAACCCGGGGTACTCGACCCAGGGATTTGCCGAGCCCTAACCTCGTCAGCTAACTCTTCGGATTCGGTTAAGGCCGGCAAGAGAACAAGCTGGAGGCCGACTGTATGCGAAAGTCGTAAGAAACAGAAATCGTTGCCGGCTGAAAAAACTCTGGCCCAACAAACTGGACCCTAATGTTGTAGTAGTATGCATGATCCCGCCAGACGGTGAAGTGCACACGAAAGACGTTGGAGAGGCTACAGGCGAGTGCAAAATTAATCAACGCTAAGTAAAAATGCTGTCCGTGATTAAAAGAGCAGGCTAACCACTTCGTCGTTTCATTTTACACACAAAAATGCCGCCAACCGACTTCGAGAGTTCAAGCCGGACACAAGCATGACGAGCAGGAAATTATAACTGCGTGCAAGTAAACAAATACAGGAACAAAAGCGGGTGGCATTCAACATCAAGGGTAAAATCTTACAGATGGAAGATGAACAACAAAACAAAAGAGGGAAGTCCACAGGCGGACTTTCCCCACGCAACTACAAGACCAAGCTGGCAAAGGGCTCCCTAGGCGGCATCCGTCGACTTCCCGGCTCCACCTTTCTTCTTGCCAACCCAGGGCTTGAGGCAGAGGGTGCCGTCGAACACCTTCACATAGAAGATGCCTCGGTCGCGCCGAAGGCGGAAGTTGAGGATGAAGCCGGCTTCGAGCTCGTAGAAATCGGCAAACTCGTCCCACCCCCTGACGAACTCCACCTTGTTGACAACATCGTCACCCTCCACCTGGGAGGTGAATCGCACAGTGGCATTCCAGGGGCCCTGGGTAGCACCCTCACGGAAGAGCTTGAACATGAAGTGGCCAACGCCCGGCAGCGCGTCGGCGAAGGCATCAGGAAGCCTCTGCACCGGCCCAATAACCGGCGGGTGCAGGATCAGGAGGAACTCTTCGATGGGGAACACATCCCATCCCAGGCGCCAGGGATTCTCAAGGGAATCAAAAGAGGCGGAAGACAACTCTGCGATGTCTTCCTCGTTGTCAGCAACAGCAGAGGGAGCATACTTGGGAACCGGGTCAAAACCCGGAGGAGGAAGAATAGGGGTGGCCTCCTCCTCGCTCGACGAGTCGTGAAGAACAAGGAGGCTCTTGCCGCGACCAACGCTACCACCAACGCCACCGTCGGCGGTACCCGCCCTCTTCGAGCCAGAGCGACCGCCGCCCTTGCCGCAGCCAGCGCTGCTACCGGTGGCAACGGTGGCGATCACTTTTCCCCGTCCCCGTCCGCCCCTCTTAGGAGGACGGCCGTGAGGACGTTTCGCCAGAGGCGCAGCGGCGGTCCCCTCGGCAGCAACGTCCAGAGGCTCGGACTTCACCATGGCGGAACTGCGAGGAAACAGGAGGAAGAAGGCGAAGGGAGAGCAAGCAAGCGCAAGTGAGGAAGAAGGAAGAAAACGGCCGAGTTTTATAGCAGAAGCAGGGGACAACGTGGGAGACCCAACCGTCAGCCACGATCCCACGGTCTACACGTGGCAGTGAGACGCAAATGATGGAACTCCTCAGTAACTGCAACCGGGTCCACGCACAGAAGCCAAGGAGACAAGGCCAAGCCGGCATAAAATTCCCGGGGGCTGCGCACCCGCCAAGTCGGCTGCCCAGACCCGGACGTAAATCTATAACACCCCAAGTCACGGATTCGGGGGCTGCCAAGCGGTCAGCCGGCAAGAAATTCCCGGGGGCTGCGCACCCGCCAAGTCGGCTGCCCAGACCTGGACGTAAATCTATAACACCCCAAGTCACGGACTCGGGGGCTGCCAAGCCGTCAGCCGGAAAGAAATTCCCGGGGGCTGCGCACCCGCCAAGTCGGCTGCCCAGACCCGGACATAAATCTATAACACCCCAAGTCACGGACTCGGGGGCTGCCAAGCCGTCAGCCGGCATAAAATTCCCGGGGGCTGCGCACCCGCCAAGTCGGCTGCCCAGACCCGGATGCATACCTATAACACCCCAAGTCACGGACTCGGGGGCTGCCAAGCCGTCAGCCGGCATATAATACCCGGGGGCTGCGCACCCGCCAAGTCGGCTGCCCAGACCCGGACGCATATCTATATCACCCCGAGTCACGGACCCGGGGGTTGCCAAGCCGTCAGCCGGCATAAAATACCCGGGGGCTGCGCACCCGCCAAGTCGGCAGTCCAGACCCGGACGCATATCTATATCACCCCGAGTCACGGACCCGGGGGCTGCCAAGCCGTCAGCCGGCATAAAATACCCGGGGGCTGCGCACCCGCCAAGTCGGCTGCCCAGACCCGGACGCATATCTATATCACCCCGAGTCACGGACTCGGGGGCTGCCAAGCCGTCAGCCGGCATAAAATACCCGGGGGCTGCGCACCCACCAAGTCGGCTGCCCAGACCCGGACGCATATCTATATCACCCCAAGTCACGGACTCGGGGGCTGCCAAGCCGTCAGCCGGCATAAAACACCCGGGGGCTGCGCACCCGCCAAGTCGGCTGCCCAGACCCGGACGCATTATAACTACAACACCACGAGTCGCGGACTCGGGGGCTGCGCGACATAACGACGACGGAAGAAAAACGAAAGACAAACAAAAGACGTGAAATTTCGACCCGGCTAGATGCTCAAGCTGGCCCAAAATTCGGGGGCTAGGCATGGTGATTATCATCACCAAAACGAGCACGAATTCCGGCACAAAGACCCAGCAATCACAGAGGAAACGACACTCATGATAACAGTCTACGGCAGGAAACAGAATATCAAATTTTTACAAGGCAATCTTCAAGGGCGCACAAAATAACAAGGTGAATAATGTGGCAGGACAGTTAATAGTACAGAACGACAGTTACACCCGGCATCCCAGGGAAACAAGCAAATCAGGCAGTAGTGGCATCGGTGGCAGCAGCGGCGTCGCCGGCTCCAGTATCTTCAGCTGGCTGCGGCGCCGAAGACGGTTCGGCAGGCACAAGCTTCGTCAAGTCCACCGCCTCGGCAACTCGCCCTGAGGCTATAGCGATTTCCGGACGTAGGCTCGCAAGGGATGTTCCAGTGCGGAAGCCATCCAACAGCCTGCTCATCTGCACGCCAGGGTACCATGACTTCACCACGGCCAGTGCCATGTCGGTGCCTCCGCGCGCCGCCATCTCCACCTGCTCGTTGATGCCAACTGGTGCCCCTTCAAGCCGGGTGGACAGATCATGGAGAGAAGCTGGCAAGGGAGCATCCGGCCACATGTTCTCAAGCACGCCGCCGGCCGCCTCTTTCAACCGATTGAACTCCTAGCCGAATCGAAGAAGACGGGAGACGGCTGTCGAAGTAGACCCAGTAGCAGCATCGGAGGACTCCGGTCGAGAATGAGCCGAGGCAGCATATCTTTGGATTTGCGCGTCTACCTCGGGATAGAGGCCTGCATTTCAAACCAGTGAGGCCGAGTAGAAGACCCCAAGCAAGAAATCAAGGAGAAAGGAGACCTCACTTACCGAGGATCAGTTCGTTCACGCGCTCGACCTCCTTGACCAGGCCGCCCACCAGCCGCTCATGCTCAAGCTCACGCGCCTTGGCCGCCTGAACGATCTGGTCGTTGTTCTCGATAGAATCCTTTAGCAGAATCCTCAGCTCGGTCGCATTCTCGCGGAGGGACTCAATCTCGCTCTGCTTCCGATGCTCCTCTTCCCGCAGCTTCGCCTCCTCCTCGTCCAGCCGGACGGCCTCGAGGCGGCGCTCCTCCGACACCTTTTCCGCCGCCTGGAGATCGGCCTTGGCCAAGGTCAGGGCGGTTTCCTTCTCCTTCTGCTGCTTCTCCAAGCCGACGCGGGAGGTGGTGTCGCCTGTGGAGATCGGATCATCGTCAAACCAAGACATGCAAGAAAAAATTCAGAACGACAAGACAGAGTGCGAGCGAGAAAAGAAAGCTAGACCTTTAGCCACCTCAAGCTCTCGCTTGAGCAACGCCGCCTCCTTAGCCGCCTCGGCGAAGCCTTGCTCGACGGAGGAGCGGAGCAACGTTATGTTGGCCAAGTTCTCCCTGGCCGTCTGCTCCGCCAGCGCGGCAAGGGGAATCCTCCCCGATGTGTCGGGCAGAGCCGGCACCGGCCCAGAATATGGCGGAGAGGACACCAAGATCGACTGGCGAGGACCAGGGAGCGAAGCCGTCGCCCCCTCAATGGCCTTGTCCTTGGCCGTCTCGGCCACCGACGAGGAAGGAGTGGGGAAGGCGAGATACCCGGCCCCGGCGCCGGGCCGAAGGACTATCTGGAAGGCGTCTGCCGACGCCTCACCAGCACCAGCAGAAACTAGAGGGTTGGAGTCGACCGCGAGATGAACGGCGCTTGCCGATACCGGGTCGGCCATTTCCACGTCCGTCGTCACCGTCGCCGCCTCCGAAGGCGGATCAGCCGCCTGCGCCACAGGGGTCTCGGTGACAAGCACCGGGGCCGATTCCACCACCGCGACAGGTGCCGTCTCCACTATTGGAAGCGGCGCCCTACGAAACGAGGAAAGCGTCACCGCCAAGTACAAGTAGCAAGATTTCTACCACAAGACGAAAGCTTACCCGTCACATGAGCCCAGAACCCTGGGTGTCCTCCTCTTCAAGCGCTTCAGTGGGGGAGACGGCACATCATTGGACGGGCGCTTCACGCCTCCGGAGGGCGCCACGCCGCCCTTCGCCGGAACAGCGGAATCTTCAACCGGCTGCTCCGCGCCGGCCGGCACTACTTCAGCCCCAGCACCGGTCTCCGCGGTCTTGCGGGCATCCGCGCCCGCTCCCGCCCTCTCCTCAGCCGCCTTGGCAGCCGCTGGTTGCTTCGCGGCCGCCTTGGCGTCCATCTCCGCCCGGATCGAGTCCGCCTGCGCCAGCTCCGCGTAAACAGCTTTTTCCATGTCCTCGATACCCGAGTCATAACCGAGATCAACAGGAAGAGAAAAATTAACCACCTGGGCGCGGGTCCCGTCGGCGGGAGGCTCCACCATCTCCACGCCTGCCGCCTTCGTCCTCTCCTCGTCCTCCTTCGAGGCCAGCAGCTGCTCCACAGTCATACCAATGTCAGATGTCTCCAAAGCCAAAACCGCCTACGTCGTTTGAGCATTAAATTCCCTCTCCAAATCACCCGGATTCAAGTCATAAATAAAATCACCACCAGGAGTGTGGCCAGTCACCTCATTGTCGACCCCACTAGTGGGGGCATCCGCCTTCTCCGCCATCCTGGCGTCAACCTCGGCCCTAACTTCGGCCACAATCTCGTCCGCCCGGGCCTCCACCGTTGTTTTCCCGGCGGGCATCAAACCGGCCGTGGTGGGCCGGGACGACGAAGGAGCCTACTTCTTGGCGGGCAGCACGCCCCGCTTCTCGAATGCGCCCTTCCGCTTGGGCGGCGCGGCATTCGCATCAGCATCGGCAGCCGACTTCGACCACCTCTCACTCTGGATCCGCCGGGGAAGAACCACTTTCTTCTTCCGCGCCGCCGCCTCCAACTCCTTGGTCCTGCGGGAGGACATCGCCGGCTTGGAGGCTGGCACGGAAGAAGAACCTTCAGAGTCCGGCTCGGAACCGCTGGAAAGATTCACTACCACGCGCACTACATCATCAGTTTGCCCGGCGACGCCGGGCTCGGGAGACTTACCGCGAGGCGGCGAGACGGGAGGAGGGACGTCGCGCTCAAGGTCCTCGCCCCGGTCGGCTACCGGATCGGAGTCGGAACTGGCGGAGGGGACAGGGCTCATTGCGGTGTGGGTGGCGCCATCATCGTCGCCACCATCCTCATCAACATCGGCGCCTCCACCGGACGACTCGGTGGTGTCACCGCGCCCATCCGTGCCGGCGCGGGCGCCACCGCCCGATTCATCTTCGGCGGTGGCACGGGCGCCCCCGCCCGATTCATCTTCGTCGGCGGCGTCCGCGTCTCCTTCCGCCTCTACGTCGGCGGACTCCTCCTCCTCCAATAACCTCGTCAGCGCCCTGGTGAAGGGACCGCTGACGTCGGGCTCGAAGACGACTTCGAAGTCCTCGACCCTCTGAAGCTCGCAAAGCTGCGTGACAGGCCGGCTGAGTCAGGCGGCAGCCGGACGAAAAAATCGAAGACAGACGAGATTGCAAAGACTAACCTCGGGGGCACGTTCCTCGCGGGTGAACGGCTCGACCCCGAAATCCCATTCAACCTCGACCCTGTCGGTGATGAGGCGGGCAGCCCACTTGCGGAGGCCCTTCTGGCCCGGCAACTCCAAGCAGGTCCGGCTAGGATCCCGGATGCCGGAGTAGAAGCACATCTTGTACGGGCGTACTTGCAGCGGATATATCAGCCTCGACAGCCACGTCAGGGTCAGGTCCCTGGACGTTAGGCCGCCCGCCACCAACACCTTCAGCCGGCTAAACAAAACCTTCTCGAGAGCCCCATCCACAGGCGGCTTCCGGAGCCAGGACCTGGCAGCCGGCAGCGAGTTGGAGAAGGCCGGAAGGCCGATCCGGTCGGCGTCCGTAAGATTCCGGACGTAGAAGTAGGTACCTTGCCACTTCTTGATGGAATCAGGCAGGTTGATCTTGGGCAGCGGCGTATTCTTCGCGCTGATGGAGACGCCACCGCAGTCGCGCTGCTGCCCGGCGGTCGTCTGAGACCGCAGGAAGAAGAACATGCCAAAAATCTCCATACTGGGCCAGATGCCCAAGTACGCCTCGCACAGCACGACGAAGCAGGACAACTGGGTGATGCAATTCGCCCCCAGATGATGGGGCTGCAGCCCGTAGAAGCGCAGGAACTCCGCGAAGAAGGAGCTCACCGGGAGCCCCATTCCCCGCTCCAAGTGCGCGGAAAAGACGACGACCTCGTCCTTCTTGGGCGCCGGAGAAACTTCCTCTTCAGGGGGGGCGCGGGCTTCCACCTCGCTCGTCGTCCCCAAGAACATCCTCCGACGGAGCTCCCAGATGTAATCATCGTCCACGGTGGAGCCCATCCACGCGCCTGAGCTCGCCATAGAGGATCGGTTCCCCGTGTTGAACGAGGCGAGTGCGGGAATGGCACGCAAGAGAGAGAAGATGGGCGAGAGCTAGAGTGCGCAAGAACCGAGGAGGAAGATGAAGCGAGAATGGGGAATGGTAACCCCGGCCGTTCCCCCTCTTTCCACTTTAAAGCCGAAGCCGAGCGGAACCGCCCCGCTCGTCGCGCCGCGTGGCGGGCAACCATGCCGCACTTTCCGCAGACGATCCCGCAAGCAAGCAGTTGCCACAGAAAATCCAGCCCGGTGAAGCCGAGGTGACGTGTGCCAGGTCTCGGGCAGAACACCAACGGCTCCCCAAGGCGGCAGGTCGTGGCTGACGTAGGCCACGACCCGAGTCTTCGAGCCGGCCAATCCAGACCACAAAAATCTGCGGATCCTACACCGTGAAGCCGGACTATTCAACGATAACTTCAACGGCACACAACCAAGGACAGGAGCGCTCGTTGAGCATTCCCCACAAGCAAGCTTCGATTCCAACCGGCGTCGGTTCCGACCGGCGCCGACTCCAACCTCGACATTTCAACCACAACGATTCAAGACAAAGGGGAGAAGATCGAGAAGTCTTCCCAGCAAGCTAGCAAGGCTCCACGATCTCGGGGGCTAGTGTCGGGGATATGAACCCCGGATATCCCAAAGAGGTCCATTTCTTCAAAGCTCCAAGTGCCGCTTGAAGCCAGCCGCCTGAAGCAGGCCGCCTGGATCTACCCGGATGCAGACATCCGGCTGGGCTGGAGCCGGACGTGAACAACCGACAATTCCGTACGGGTGGGCCCGGATCGCGTAACTGCTCCTAGTGAACAGTACTCGCTGTCGGGCATCTCCTGTACCAAATCATGACAACAAGCTCCAGCCGGCTCGAAACCGTAGTGATGTCATAGGGGCAAACATGTAACTTCCCTGTAACCCAAAACCCTAGCCCGCTGCCTATATAAAGCGGGCTAGAGCCTCCTGCGCGAGGCACGCAATGCAACCCATGCAATCTAGAGAACCAGAGACAGACGGACACACGTAGCATCATCTTCAACCTCCAGCCGGCTAGGATCTCCAGCCGGCTGCCACCCGAAACAGCTCTAGGAGCACCTTTGTAGCCCGAATCTGTGATCAAGCAATAACAAGAAGAGCAGGACGTAGGGGTGTTACCTCCGCAAGAGGGCCCCGAACCTGGGTAACTAGCGTGTGTTTGCGTGCTTGTAGCCCAATCCCGCGCGAGCATCCACCGTCGCCTGCCCCACAATCTTTTCCATCTCTGATGGATATGCCGTGCAACCCACCACGACAGGCGCAGCCCCCTTGGCCGCCTATATAAAGGGGGGCTGGGGAGGGCTGCGCACCCTAGTGCTCCTCCCCAAGCCGCCACCCCTCCCTGCCCTAGCCGCCTCCTCCTCCTCCTCTCTCCCTCCGACAGCCAGTTGGCGAAGCCCTGTCGGATCTCCACCATAACCACCACACCACCGTCGTTGTGCTGCTGATCTCGCGAGCCTCTCCAGCAACTCTTGCGGGATCAAGAACGTGGAGTCTTCATCGAGCCGTACGTGTGGATCTCTCGGAGGCGTTGCCCGTGCGACGGTTGGATAATACATCTCAGCACGACTAGACGAATCTAGTTGAGGGGATCGACTAGCCAACCCCTGCCTCGACAAAATGCTCACGGTTTTCTTCGAGGGTGAGATTCGAAGTCTAGATCCTTCAGTCGTGTTTGCGTAGGAAAAATTTTTGTTTTCTATGCTGCGACCCTTCAGTGGTATCAGAGTCTAGATCTATTCGTAGATGTTGGTGCGATTAGACACAAGTGTTGTGGGCATTGATATTATATGTTGCTACCTTCTCGCGTGCACTTTGTATCTTGGCGGTATTGTGAGATTGAAGCGGCCCGGACCAACCTTACTCGTCCACGTACGAGAGACCGGTTCCACGACTGATATGCAACTTGGATTGCATAAGTGGCTGGCGGGTGTCTGTTTCTCTTAATTTAGTGAAGATGCAATTTTCAATGAAAGGCCTTTGAAAAGGATGAGTAAATAAGAAACTATTTTGTTAACTTTGTGGCTTTGCGTAGATTGGAACGGTTCTATCTCATGACCCATAGAAGCCACGTAAAAATTGCTTAAACTAAGTAGAGGCGTCTAACTTGTTTTTGCAGGGTTTGTGATGTGGTATAGCCCAAGATGTGATTATGTGATGTATGCAATGATCATGTTTTGTAATTTTCACGACTTGCATGTCGATTAGTACGGCAACCGATAGGAGCCTTATGGTTGTGTCATATTTATTGTATGACCTGCGTGTCACTTTAAACGCCATGTAATTGCTTTACTTTATTGCTAAGGGTAGTCATAGTAGTAGTTGCAATAGTTGGTGGAGACAATCATGGTGGTGGCGCCACGAGCTGGTGATGATGGAGATCATGCCGGTGCTTTGGATATGGAGATCAAAGGCACAAGAAAAGACTATACCATGTCACAAAAAATTATGAATTGCATGTGATATTAATCCTTTTATGCACCTTATGGTTTTGCTTAGATATGATCTCGACGGTAGCATGATAAGGTGATCTCTCCCGTTAATATCAAGATGTGTTCTCCCATAGTATGCACCGTTGCGAAAGTTCGTCGTTTTGAAGCACCACGTGATGATCGGGTGTGATAGACTCTACGTTCACATACAACGGGTGTAAGCCAGTTTACACATGCGTAAATACTACGGTTTCCTTGACGAGCCTAGCATGTGCAGACATGGCCTCGGAACACAAGAGGGCTAAGCATGAGTCATATGGATGATATGATCAACATGGTGATGTTCACCTTTGAAGCTGCACCACCTCACGTGATGATCGGTCGTGATGTAGTGGATTTGGACCGTGTGTCACTAAACAACCAGAGAGATGTTGAGTTTAGTGGGAGTTCGTTTTGTAATTAGATTATTTCGAACAAACTATCATGAACATAGTCTAAACACCTTACAAATATGTTGTAGATCCATGGCCCGTCCCAACACCACCATGAATTTTAACGCGTTCCTAGAGAAAGACAAGCTGAAAGACGATGGAAGCAATTTCTCAGATTGGTTTATGAATCTGAAGATTATCCTCACTGCTGCCAAGAAACTGTATGTCCTAGATGCACCGCTAGGTGAGGCTCCAGCAGAGGGAGCGGCTGAAGATGTTAGGAATGTCTGGGCAGCCCGCTCTGAGGACCACGAGATAGTTAAGTGCGGTCTGTTGTACGGCTTAGGACCTAAGCTTCAAAAGCATTTTGAGCACAATGGCGTTCATCAGATGATAGTTGATCTGAAAGCTATGTTTCAGACTCAAGCCAAGGTGGAGAGGTATGAGGCCTCCTCTAAGTTCTTTAGCTGTATGATGGAGGAGAACAGCTCCGTCAGTGAACACGTGCTCAAGATGTCTGGGTATGGTGATCGTCTGGCGCAGCTGGGTGTTGTGATTCCCAATGAGTTGGGGATTGACCGTGTTCTCCAGTCACTTCCACCTAGCTACAAAGGCTTCGTGATGAACTATAATATGCAAGGGATGGAGAAAACTCTTCCTGAGCTCTTCGCGATGTTGAAAACCGCGGAAGTGGAAATCAAGAAGGAGCATCAAGTGTTGATTGTCAATAAGACCACCAGTTTCAAGAAAAAGGCAAGAGAGACAACTTCAAGAATGGCGGAAAGCAAGCTGCCGCGCCTGCGAGGAAGTCAAGGAAGGGCCCTAAGTCTAATACTGAGTGCTTCTACTGCAAGGGAACTGGACACTAGAAGCGGAACTGCCCCAAGTATCTGGCAGACAAGAAGGCTGGCACCGTCAAACAAGGTATATGTGATATACATGTTATTGATGTGTATTTGACAAGTGCTCGTAGTAGCACCTGGGTATTTGATACTGGTTCGGTTGCTAATATATGTAACTCGAAACAGGAGCTGCAGAATAGACGACGCTTGGCGAGGGATGAGGTGACGATGCGCGTTGGAAATGGATCAAAAGTTGAAGTCATTGCTGTCGGCACACTCCCTCTACGTCTACCTTCGGGATTAGTTTTAAACCTTAATAATTGTTATTTGGTGCCTGCGTTAAGCATGAACATTGTATCTGGATCTTGTTTATTGCGAGACGGTTATTCATTTAAATCTGAAAACTTTGGTGTTTCGATTTATATGGATAATATCTTTTATGGTAATGCACCTGAGAGGAATGGTTTATTTCTATTGAATCTCGATAGTAGTGATACACATGTTCATAACATTGATGCCAAAAGATGCAAACTGAATGATGATAATACCACATATTTGTGGCACTGTCGTTTGGGTCACATTGGTGTAAAGTGCATGAAGAAACTCCATTCTGATGGACTTTTGGATTCACTTGATTTTGAATTATTTGAAACTTGCGAACCATGCCTCATGGGCAAGATGACTCGAACACCCTTCTCCGGCACGATGGAGAGAGCAACGGACTTATTGGAAATCATACATACGGGTGTATGTGGACCAATGAATGTTGCAGCACGTGGTGGATATCGTTACTTCTTGACCTTCACTGATGATTTAAGTAGATATGGGTATATTTACTTAATGAAACACAAGTCTGAAACGTTCGAAAATTTCAAAGAATTTCAGAGTGAAGTTGAGAATCATCGTAACAAGAAAATAAAGTTTCTTCGATCCGATCGTGGAGGCTAATATTTGAGTTACGAGTTTGGCATGCATTTAAAGACGTGTGGAATTGTTTCACAACTCACGCCACCTGGAACACCACAGCGTAATGGTGTGTCTGAACGTCGTAATCGAACTCTATTGGATATGGTGTGATCTATGATGCCACTTACTGATCTGTCACTGTCATTTTGGAGCTATGCATTAGAGACAGCCGCATTCACTTTAAATAGGGCACCATCAAAATCCGTTGAGACGACTCCATATGAGTTATGGTTTGGCAAGAAGCCAAAGTTATCGTTTCTTAAAATTTGGGGTTGCGATGCTTATGTGAAAAGACTTCAACCTGATAAGCTCGAACCCAAGTCATAGAAATGCGTCTTCATAGGATACCCTAAGGAAACTATTGGGTATACCTTCTACCACAGAACCGAGGGCAAGATCTTTGTTGCCAAGAATGGTTCCTTTCTAGAGAAGGAGTTTCTCTCGAAAGAAGTGAGTGGGAGGAAAGTAGAGCTTGACGAGGTTATCGAACCTGTTCTTGAGATGCCGAGTAGCGCAGAACTAGAAGATGTTCCAGAGCAGCCGTCGCCACCTGAAGAAGAAGCAAATGATGGTGATCATGGTGCTTCAGTCATAGCTGCTACTGGACCTCGCAGGTCAACGAGGGAACGTATCGCTCCTGATCGATACGACCCCGTCATGAGTGTCATGTTGTTAGACAATGATGAACCTGCGAGTTATGAGGAAGCGATGATGAGCCCGGACTCCGATAAATGGCTAGGAGCCATGAAATCCGAAATGGAATCCATGTATGAAAACCAAGTATGGACTTTGGTGGACTTACCGAACGACCGAAAGGCCGTTGAGAACAAATGGATATTCAAAAGAAAGACAGATGCTGATGGAAACGTCACCGTGTATAAAGCACGACTTGTCGCAAAGGGTTTCCGACAAATTCAAGGAGTTGACTACGATGAGACATTCTCACCTGTAGCGATGCTGAAATCTGTTCGGATTATGTTAGCAATTGCCGCCTTTTATGATTATGAAATTTGGCAAATGGATGTGAAGACCGCGTTCCTTAATGGTCATATTAAGGAAGAGTTGTACATGGTGCAGCCCAAAGGTTTTGTTGATCCAAAGGATGCTAACAAGGTATGCAAACTTCAGAGATCCATTTATGGACTGAAGCAAGCATCGCGGAGTTGGAATCTCCGGTTTGATGAAGTGATCAAAGGGTTTGGATTTGTCCAAACTTATGGAGAGGCCTGTATTTACAAGAAAGTGAGTGTGAGTTTAGTTGCATTTTTAATACTATATGTGGATGACATATTATTGATTGGAAATGATGTTGCACTACTAGAAAGTGTAAAGTCTTACTTGAATAAAAGTTTTTCAATGAAAGACCTTGGCGAAGCAGCGTACATTTTAGGCATAAAGATCTACAGATATAGGTCAAGGAGCCTAATAGGGCTTTCACAAAGTACATACCTTGACAAGGTTCTGAAGAAGTTCAGAATGGAAAATTCGAAGAAGGGGTTCTTACCAATGTTGCAAGGAAAGGTTTTGAGTAAGACTCAGAGTCCTGACACGGAAGAAGATATAGAGATAATGAACAAAGTTCCCTATGCCTCAGCCATAGGCTCTATCATGTATGCTATGCTATGTACTAGACTAGATATGTGCCATGCTGTAAGTTTGACTAGCAGGTACCAAAGTGATCCAGGAGTGGAACACTGGACAGCTGTCAAGAATATCCTTAAGTATCTAAATAGAACTAAGGAAATGTTTCTCGTATATGGAAGTGACCAAGAGCTTGTCGTAAGGGGTTACGTTGATGCTAGTTGGGATACAGATCCGGATGATTCGAAGTCTCAGTCCGGATACGTGTTTATTCTAAATGGTGGCGCTGTGAGTTGGAGGAGTTCCAAACAGAGCGTGGTGGCGAAATCTTCAACAGAAGCAGAATATGTGGCAGCCTCGTCGGCAGCAAGTGAAGCAGTCTGGATGAAGGAGTTCCTCTCCGAGCTGGGTGTGGTTCAAAGTGCGTCAAGACCACTGGCACTGTACTGTGATAATACAGGTGCGATTGCTCTTGCCAAGGAACCAACTTCACACAAGAACACAAAACATATTAAGCGCCGCTTTCACAATTTGCGTGAGAATGTCCGAGATGGAGATATTGAGATTTGCAAGATGCACACGGATCTGAATGTGGCAGACCCGTTGACTAAACCTCTTCCACGAGCAAAACATGATCAGCACCGGGAGGCCATGAGTGTTATATTGCTACAGATGTAAACTAGATTATTGACTCTAGTGCAAGTGGGAGACTGTTGGAGATATGCCCAAGAGGCAATGATAAAGATTATTATTTATCATATTTTCCCATTCGTGATAAATGTTTATTATCTATGCTAGAATTGTATTAATCGGAAACAAATACATGTGTGGAATATAAACGGAAATGTGTCCCTAGTCTTTCCTCTTGTGACTAGTTCGTTTGATCAAAGTGATGGTTAGACGTTTCCTAACCATGGATTTATGAATCGCTTGATAAACGAAGTTTGTATCATGGGAGATGATATGATGGACAAGACTCAATTTAATAGATGTCAAATATAGTTTCCTTAGACCATGAGATTATGTTACTCCCGCTTATTGGAGGAGTGCTTTGTGGACATCAAACGTCACTTCGTAACTGGGTGATTATAAAGGTGGCTTTCAGGTACCTCGATGGTAGGTTGTTGGGTTGCATGAATCAAGACTGGGATTTGTTCGTCCAACAGTTGGATAGATATCTCTAGGCCCTCTCGGTATCATAGCATCCAAACGCTTGCAAGCATGTGACTAAGTGGCTAGTCATATCGGATCCTATTCTATGGGAACGAGTAAAGAGAACTTGTCGGTAACGAGATTAATCAGATATGGAGATATCAGTGGATTGAATCTCGGACAAGTGATATATCGTGAAACAAAAGGAATCATATATGGATTTATTGAATCCCGGACATTGTGGTTCGACTAGTAAAGCACTTCGTCGAATATGTAGAAATTAATATGGGCATCCCGGTCCCGCTATTAATATGACATATTCGCGAACCCGTAGAGTCACACACTTAACGTTCGATGTAGTTAGGGCTCGAGATAAATGATGGTGTGAAGGAATATTGATTCGGAGTCTCGGATGGGATCCCGGACGTCACGAGGAGTTCCGGAGTGGTCCGGAGAATAAGATTCATATAAGGAAAGTGGTTTCCGGAGGCACCGGAAAGTCCGGGAATTTTCCGGCAGGGTACCGGAAAGTTCTAGAAGGTTCTAGAGGAGTCTAGAAGTGGGGCCCACAGATGTTTGGGGCCCACATGGAATAAAGGGGTGGTGGACTGGCCTCATGGGCCAGCCGCACCATACCCCTTGAGGCCCATGCGGGCTAGGGCAAAGCCCAAGAGGGGGGCCGGCCTAAACCCTAAATGGCGGCTGGCTTGGGGGCCAAGGCACCCCAGCCGCCGGCCCTAAAAGGAGGTGGGGCGCATGCCCCCTAGACGCCTATATAAAGGGGGGGCTGGGGGGCTGCCGCACCCTAGTGCTCCTCCCCAAGCCGCCGCCCCCCTCCCCCCTGCCCTAGCCGCCGCCTCCTCCTCCTCTCTCCCTCCCACAGCCGCTTGGCGAAGCCCTGTCGGATCTCCACCATAACCACCACACCACCGTTGTTGTGTTGCTGATCTCACGAGCCTCTCCACCAACTCTTGCGGGATCAAGAACGTGGAGTCTTCATCGAGCCGTACGTGTGGATATCTCGGAGGCGTTGCCCATGCGACGATTGGATAATACATCTCCTCGCACTAGACGAGTCTAGTTGCGGGGATCGACAAGCCAACCCCTGCCTCGACAAAACGCTCACGGTTTTCTTCGAGGGTGAGATTCGATCTCCTTCTTGCTACCAACCTCTCGTAGATTAGATCTCGTGTTGGGTTTATTCCGTCATGTTTGCGTAGGAAAAAAAAAATTCTATGCTGCGACCCTTCACTACAGTACTAAAGGCATGTATAATGATTGATAAGACAATCCTTTTTTTGCGGGAATCTATCCATTATTGATAGATTGCGGAATATTGATTGTATTGATCGATTCTAGATTGATTACAATGAGCCACGGTGGGCTGTATATAAAGGGGTACAAGACTTGGAGACTACGAAACCTAATAGAGATAGACTTGGATTACAATTCTAATATACCAAATATACCTAAACTGCATTATACTCTAACACCCCCCGCGGTCAGATCGGTAGTGACGCGAATAGCATGAGTGTTGCGGACGGTCTGACTGGAGCATAATTTGAAGTCGCAAACTGGAGAGGGAGCCGAGGTGATAGCCCTTTGATGGCGATGTCGATGTAGCCGAGTGTGTGGGCGCTGTAGTCGTAGTCGTTGTTGCCGTGCGTGATGTAGTCGCCGGTGAGGAAGTTGGTGATGTTGTTGGTGTTGTGGTCGATGTCATCGTTGTGCCGGGGAAGTTGCCGTTGTTGTTTGTTGAAGTAGATGTAGACGTAGAAGAGGTAGGCGACACGCCTTACCGAGCTTGCCAAACTCGGGAGAGTGTCGGGGACGAAGGCACGCGTCGATGTTGCCAATACCGGACGTGCGAAGACAGGGACCATCACAAACCATGCGAGTCAGAGTCGGTTGGAGGAGCAAAGAAGATTCTCCGTTTGACGGTCGGTTTCCGTCGTTGGTTTCGGAGTAGAGAAGAAAAAACAAATTCCAACTCTGGTGGCGAGGTCGTGATGGACGAAGACGACGTTTGTTGAAGTAGATCGAGTTGTAGAAGTAGTAGATGTCGGGGATTTAACCCGGATTCGGCGAAGAAGAACCCGTTTGGCGTTGACGTTGACCACGAGCGGTGGTGGCGGCGACGATGCGGCGATGTTGGTGTAGATGGTTGTCGGCGATGATGACCACGGTGATGTTGGTGCAGCCCGATGTTGACGGCGAGGCGCGTACTCGGTTGACGTTGTCGAAGACGAGCCGGCTTGGTGGCGATGCGCGGACGGAGAAGTCGGTGATGGCGCGTGAAGATGTTGCCGGTGATGAGTCGTCGACTTGGTCGGAGTAGAGGCGCGCGATGATGACGAGCGGCGGTGGGCGACGCAATCTGATCTATGACCGGCGAAAGAAGAAGAAATGCCGGTCAAGCGGCCGGCGACGAAAATTGCGACGAAATAGTTTAGCAAGATCTAATCTACGAGTTGCACAGCCCCCGGCGGAGATGATCTCCCCGGGGGCGGCGCGGCGGAAGCGGTGGCTAAACCTAGGCTGAGGAACGAAACTGCTCTGATACCATGATAGATTGCGGAATATTGATTGTATTGATTGATTCTAGATTGATTACAATGAGCCACGGTGGGCTGTATATAAAGGGGTACAACACTTGGAGACTACGAAACCTAATAGAGATAGACTTGGATTACAATTCTAATATACCAAATATACCCAAACCGTATTATACTCTAACAATTATATATCTACCATATAAATGTAATAATAAAAAGATGATGTACAATGGTTGATAACACAATCTTACTTTTAACAATCAGATCTCCTAATTTTACAGTGAGACTATTGTTGCTAAGAGATCATCTCTTATCTAAGAGAAGACAAATCTCTTTTTTCGTGTTTCTCTCCTCCAACTCAGCAATTATCTTGCGTGGCTACACTAAATAAAACCATTATACATGCCCTTAGTGGCTCGGGAAGCAAATGGTGTCGGTCACCGAGAATGAAGGAGAAAAGGAGACGCCGACTGAGAGAAGAAGGAGACTTTGAAAATAAGAAGAGACTCGTAAGAGAGGCTGCGCCCTAAGGTCTTTGTGAGCACGACTACAATGGAATCCAACCTTCTTGTAGGAAAAAGTTGTGATTGAGCATCCTGTCCCTTAGACGCCCACTAAATTTTGTTTTTTAATAATAAGTTACTAAAAAAAAATCTAAAAAAACAGTGAGCATAGCTCAAGATTATACTATGTTACAAAAAAATCCGTGGAAAACTTACAATATGTGGCTTATACAAAAATAACAAGTGGTAGCAAATTTGTGTGAAAATAAAATTCATCAAATTTTATCTTTTTTTGTTTCTCTCAACTAGTACAACATGTTAAGCTCGAACTTGATGAGTAGAACTGCTACAACGTATATATATATTTCTTGTTCAATTTATTTGTACACCAAATATCTCTACAAGAAGTGTTCAGGAATAACACTTTCTTCTTGCAAGAGTGTGGTAAAAAAAAATCACTACGGGATTCTAGAATTTCTGTCCCAAGCGCAGAGGGACCGCACGAAAGTGGGATTTTGTATATATAATTTGGTTATGTGTATTCTTGATGTCATCACTACATCTGATATCGTGTTGGTGAAGATATCAGATACTCAGAGCTAACTTTTTTTTTGCGACTTAAGAGAGCTTTATTGATTAAACGACAGGATTACAATCACTCCGAACAGTATCTGCGAGAAAATTTGGGATAATTGATCCACAAACATCTCCTCCTATCAGCATTAGCTTGCTTAGCACACAAGTGAGCTGCTACATTCGCGGCTCTCCCAATACAAGAAATGCTACAACTAGAAAAAGCTCCTATAATATCTCTAATCTCTTGACAAATTGACATAATTTCCGATCTATTTTGACCATCATCGTTGCATAGCTTGACAACTTCCTCAGCATCACTTTCAATAATTACCCTGGTGTATCCCCTCACAAGTGCAAATTTAGCTCCATCTCTAATTGCTATGGCTTCCATGATACGGGCGTTAGCTGCATGATTGTACCAAATGGTCTGAGCTCGTAGAAGGCCACCCCGACTATCTCTCACAACCAAGCCTGTACTGCCCGACATGGTATTCTGATCAAAACTTGCATCTGTGTTGATTTTTATCGCATCCTGATCAGGTGGCTTCCACCACACTTTTCTTTTAGACATCTTCATATTTTTGTCTCTTCGAGCTTGGGCCAAATCTAGACAAGTTTGCATAACCCATCTGATAGATGATGTCAGTGATCTTCCTCCCTCACCATGCCTTCTAGAGTTTCTTTCATTCCATATAGACCAACACCCACATATAATCATACATACTTCTACTTCATTCAGGGAAGATCCATCAATCAGGTCCATTGCCCACGACTCAGGATGAAGTGTCGGTACCTTGATGTCTACAGAAGTCTTCAAATCAAGCCAAAATAAACGAGCCCAAGTGCACTCAAACAAGGCGTAGTGGTAAATTGATTCCTCCTCTCCGCAAGCCTCACAGAACGCAATTCTATCCATATGACATTATTTAAGCACCTGTCTCGCAGGGACAAATTTTCTGATTACTCGCCACCAAAAGGAACGGATTTTCGGAGGCACTGAGAGCTTCCACAATTTTTTCCAGCAGCATTTAGAATCTGCAGAACCTAATGGATAGTTCGCCAGCTGCACGGAAGCAAGTAAACGATAAGCTGATCGTACCGAAAAGACGCCACTTTTTTCCTGTGTCCATGCCCAAGTATCTTCAGCCGCCCGACCAAGAGGGATTTGGCGAATAGCCCTTCTGTCCGTCTCAATAAAATTAACTTCTAATTTTCCTTCATCCCAGCACAATAATTCGTTGTCTATCAGTTCCTCGACCATTGTGACATCAGCTGTAGGCAGCTTAATGAAGGGGTCGCAGCATAGAAAACAAAAATTTTCCTACGCAACAAGCGGAATAAACCCCAAGGATCTAGATCTACTAGATGACGGTAGCGAAGATGAGATCCAATCTCTTACCCTCGAAGAACGTTCAAAGCGTTTTGTCGATGCAGGGGTTGGTCTGTCGATCCCCGCAACTAGACTCATCTAGTCGCGAGGAGATGTATTATCCACGCCGGGATTCAATCCGATGAAGTGCCACGACGGGCAGCACCTCCGCGGTATCCACACATACGGCTCGATGTAGATCTCCTCCTTCTTGATCCCGCAAGCAAGGTGGAGATGGCTAGATGGATCTCGGCACCACGACGGTTGTGGTGGCGTTGATGGTGTAGTCTCCACGAGCATGGCTACGCCTAGCCAAGCACGAGGAGGAGAGGACCATGGCGCAGCAACCCTAGCAAGGTGAGGTGGTGCGCCAAGGTGGAGGTGGAGGAGCATGGCGCGGCAGCCCTCCGGGGAGAGGTGGCACGGCAAGAGGTGGATCTAAGGAGGAGGCGGCGGCTAGGGAGGAGGAAACCTCTAGGGTTCAAGGGGCTGCGCCCCAGCCCTCCCCTCCTCCTTATATAGGCGTGAGGGGGCTGTGGGGGGCGCCCCAATCCCATCTAGGGCCGGCCAAGGGAGGGAACTTGCCCCCCAAGGCGCCTAAATTAGGGTTAGGGCTGCCCCCACCTTTGCCTTTGCCGCATGGGCCTTGGAGGGCTGGTGCGGCCAGCCCATGTGGGCTGCACCACGCCCCCTTGGTCCATGTGAGCCCTCCTAGGTTCGTGGCCCCCAAGGTGGGGCCCTCCGGAACCTTTCCGGAACCTTCTAGAACTTTCCGGTACCCTACCGGAATATTTCGGAACTTTTCTGATACCTCCGGAAACCACTTTCCTTATATGAATCTTATTCTCCGGACTCTTCCGGATCTCCTCGTGATGTCTAGGATCCCATCCGAGACTCCGAATCACCATTCGTTCATACCATCAAAAATGTCAAGCCCTAGCTACATCGAAGCTTTAAGTGTGTGACCCTACGGGTTCGAGAACATGCAGACATGATCAAATCAATAATCAATAGCGGGACCAGGATGCCCATATTGACTCCCACATATTCAACGAAGTTCCTTATCGATTGAACCACGATGCCGGAGATTCTTAATCTCATATACGATTCCCTTTGTCTCACCGATATTCAACTTGCCCGAGATTCGATCGTCGATATCTCCATATCTAGTTTCATCTCGTTACCTGGCAAGTTCTCTTTACTCGTCCATAATATAGGATCATCGTGATTACCACTTAATCACATGGTTGCAACCTTTCCGATGCTATATTACCGAGAGGGCCCAGAGATATCTACTCCGTCACACGGAGGGACAAATCCCACTCTTGATTCATGTCACCCAACAAATACCATCGGAGATACCTGAAAGCCACCTTTATAATCACCCAGTTACGAAGTGACGTTTGATGTCCACAAAGTATTCCTCCGGTAAACGGGAGTGACATAATCTCATGGTCTAAGGAAACTATACTTGGCATACTAAAAGTGTTGGCAATGAAACTTGTGTGACACGATCAATTGCAACTCTTTATTATTGGGTCTTGTCCATCACATCATTACTCCTAATGATATGACTCCGTTATCAAGTGACTATAACAAGTCCATGGTTAGGAAACTCTAACCATCTCTTGACTAACGAACTAGTCCGGTAGAGGCTTACTAGGGACACCTGGTGTTTATATTCCACACATGTATTATGTTTCCGGTTAATACAATTATAGCATGGATAATAAACTATTATCATAAACATGAATATGCTAATAAACCATTTTATTATTGCCTCTAGGGCATATTCCCAACAGTCTCCCACTTGCACTAGAGTCAATAATCTAGTTTACATTTTCTCGATCCAACACTCATGGTGTCTAACACTCATGGAGTCTCAGTGCTGATCATGTTTGCTCGTGGAAGAGGTTCTGTCCGTGTTCTGTACTATACAGTTCTTTATGTTCTTTGCAAAACGTCAATGTCACCTAATTTGACATTATTTATCATCACATGATAAACCTCATATCATCACATGATAAACTCACATCATCATATGATGAATATAATATATTTGGTTAGAGAGTGAGATTTTCGTTTCCCTTTTATGCCTACATGACGTATGATCAGTCAAGAGAACTTTCACATAGCATGTGCACCCGGAACTCACTCAGTCTTGAAACAAAATTTCTCAAACCATAATATTATATCTTTTAATCCTTGAATTAATCATATACTCCTATATGTTGTAGACTCACAAATCGACAGTGCTATAAAGTCACTTCGATATTTTCGATCATGCTTTCGCTGCGCTTCTGCTATCATGAGATCCCCAATCTAGTTTGGTTTTATGACTTCAACCAAGTCTACCAATCTCTAGATTCTATTAACTCCATGAAAAATGACTCCTCATTTAACATGTTCTTCTAACCAAGAACTTGGGTCACATATCGTCAAATACAAACACATGGTTCTTATATGTTTAGTCCTATGAACGATTCATAGCGAATTCTAACATATCCTCCAACCATCATTTTGTACTGAGTTATCAACTCAATGTTTCACCTATTTCTCACAAGCAGATGAACCTTTCTTCTCTTGTTTTATTTTGAACTCCTTCAAAATCTTACTTAGGTTAAACATCATGACATAATGCTTTATCAAACATATCTATCCTCCATAGATACATCCATCTCCATGGATATTTGACGTTTCAAACCAACTTCATAAGTTATACGTTTGTTCCTGACTTATTTACAACATTAATGAAATCTCCATTTCACTCAAACAAGATGTTGTAAACTCCCACTCAAATATACACCATACACATATTAAATTGTGAAACCACTTTGGCTCCCACTCAGAAATATGTTATCATTATATTTGACCATGATTTAACTAGCTCCCACTCAAACATATGTCACCACATATTTTGATCTTGGAAAATAGTTTCTGCTCTGACTTAATATATGTCACCACATATTTTAATTAGATCACACTCGTGTATTTTCTCGATATTTTGGACACCTCCAAAATTCTTAATTAACTATTAATATCGAGAACTCTTTATACGAAACGCTAGTACTCTACTAGCTTTAAGTTTTATTTATTCTCTACAAAACACCTTTTGAGGAATAAATATGTGAAACATTACTTTCACAAAATCAAGCAACAATTACTTTGTGATTTAAACTTAACATCAAATGACTCTTAGTCACTTTCGTATTTAAGGTTTCTATTTCTTCTTTGTAGTTTCGTAGGTATGTCTTGTTTCTAAAACATGACAAGTAAATCATGAATATTATTTTGTAACCTGACAAAATTTTATATTCTTGAATCCTACTTTTCTTTAGACAAGCTAAACCGAAATTCAATGATCACCATCATTAATTCCTTTATGTGTCAAGTTTTAACCAACATAGCACTTTACATATGTGCCACTTGATACATAAACAAGCAAGGTTTTAGCTTTTCCATTCCATCAATTCTTTTATCAATGAAACCTTTTCACGATAAATCCACTAAAACATTTAACACAATCAACAATTGATTTGTCCCTTTTAGTCTCTCATTGTGGAATCTCTATTCATAGTCACATATGAATATACTACAAACTTTATTTGCAATAGTTTCTAATTATCTCATAATTAATGAAACCATTGTTTCACATAACTCATATGCGAAATGCAAATCATTAAATAGATCCTTATTTCTAAACAGAGTGTTTATCAAATAAATCTAAATGCTATTATGAAACCCCCGAAATGAAACCCTTCTTTGAGACCACACAATATCAAATAGTGTGTGATTACAATATCTTAGGACATATCAAACTCCTTTGAAATATTCTAAACATTGTAATTTGTGATAACACTTGTCACAAGTCCACATACTAACATATAACTCAAATATCTCGTCTCTTTTGATCAAATCATAAAGACTCAATTTTCTTGTTAACTTAATATCCTAAACTCCAGAAATTTATTTGATCTCATCAAATATCATAACTCGAATAAATACACCTATTTAATCATTTATGATGGAGTACACAAAATAATGACATCTAACATTTGCTGAAAATACAACCAACACTTGTGTTTATTTTCGGCAATTCATGGCACTCTTCCAAAGGGTGGCATTTTAGTCATACTCCTTACAATAAGGCGCATTGATAAAACATCAAAATGTTTATTCAATATTTAGCACGACCAAAACAATTGTCATTATTAAGTTTTGGATATTTTAGTATGTCCCTTATTTTATAAATGTTCAACCAATTTATCATCTAGATTATAATAAGAATAACACACTTATAATCGAAACTTGTGATTTCCAAAAAGGATCACTCATGAGAATAGAACAACCATTGTCTTTAACATGAATAACCGTCTCACATAAGCAAGACACACTAATCAAAATCACACTTAATTCGATTACAACACTTATTCAAATCCTCTAATCCAAATGATAAATGTAGAGACAGATCATTGCCAGCATCAACTCCTTGATTGCCACCATTCCGCAACGTCTTCCCATATCCTTTATGCAAATCTCAAGCAGCAGGTTCTGTTTTCATAAAACAGAATGAGTATCAAATACTTATCGGAACCGCCACAATTGCAATTTGGACTTAAACACTTATAACTTGTATATCAATATATACTTTCTGCATTGTCAACTTCTCTTGCTATGGGTTCCACTTTGACATGACGCAGCCGAGACACAAACTCACAGAAAGTGATCAAATCCCTTCCCATGACCTAGTCTCCGACACAATTCTTGAAGCTGGGGAGAAGCTTGCGTATCACCCCATCTATCGCGAAACCGTCATTCATCTCGTGGTTCCAAACAAGCACTAGACGATGATGTATCTCATGCATTATCTTCAGGTGTTGTTCCAAGCAAGTGTTCTCTTTCATCTTGAGTGAAAGAAAACCGTTCAGACATTCGAACCTTACAATTCTAACTTGCGCTGAAAAACTATTTTTCAACTCACCAACAATCTCCATTGCAGTCAAGTTCTTGAATTGTCTACCTAGGTCAGAATTCATGAAGGTGCACATCATCCACTTGACTTTCAAGTAGGTGGTTCAAAACCACTCTATGTACTCTTCATCACTTGCAGAAAAATTTAGGTTTATCTCCTATTGGTTCTTCTAGCACGTAGAGCTGATCATTGGTGTGTAGGACTTCTTTCAGGACGCATGTACTACTCAACAAAATTGACCCATCGAGACGCAGTTTTTCAGCAACGAACCGACTACTGTAGTCGACCATGATCTACAAGGATTTTTGCAAAGACATCATAAGGACTTTTGTTTATGATAATTTTAGTTCATCTTAATGAACTCCCACTAAACTCAACATCTCTCAGGTTGTTTAGTGACACACGATCCAAATCCACTACACCACAACCGATCATCACGTGAGATGATGTAGCTTCAAAGGTGAACATCACCATGTTGATCATATCATCCATATGACTCGTGTTTAACCTTTCGGTTCTTGTGTTCCGAGGCCATGTCTGTACATGCTAGGCTCGTCAAGGAAACCGTAGTATTTTCGCGTGTGTAAATCTGGCTTACACCCGTTGTATGCGAACGTAAGAATCTATCACACCCGATCATCACGTGGTGCTTCGAAACGACGAACTTTGGCAACGGTGCATACTAGGGGAGAACACTTCTTGATATTAACGTGAGAGATCACCTTATCATGCTACCGTCGCGATCACATCTAAGCATAACAATAAGGTGCATAAAAGGATTAACATCACATGCAATTCATAATTGTGATATGATATGGCCTTTCTTCTTGTGCTTTTGATCTCCATCTCCAAAGCACCGGCAAGATCTCCATCTCCGGCATGATCTCCATCATCGTGGTGCCATCACCATGGTTGTCCACCAACTATTGCAACTACAACTAATGCTACTCTTAGCAATAAAGTAAAGCAATTACATGGTGATTCATTGACACGCAGGTCACATAAAATAATAGACAACCATAAGGCTCCTGCCGGTTGCCGTACTCGTCGACATGCAAGTCGCGAAAGATTACAAACATGATCATTGCATACATTATCACAAATCACACATTGGCCATACCACATCACATGACCCCCTGCAAAAACAAGTTAGACGTCCTCTAATTTGTTTGAGCAATTTTTACGTGGCTTGGGTCAACGAGATAGAACCGTTCTAATCTACGCAAAACCACAACGGTGATATAGTAGTTGCTTATTTACTCATCCTTTTGAAAGGCCTCCCATTGAAAATTGCATCTTCACTAAAGCAAGAGAAACAGACACCCGCCAGCCACTTATGCAAAACAAGTTGCATGTCAATCGTGGAACCGGTCTCTCGTGCGTGGACGAGTAAGGTTGGTCCGGGCCGCTTCATCTCACAATACCGCAAAGACGCAAAGTGCACGCGAGAAGGTAGCAACATAAAATATCAACGCCCACAACACTTGTGTTCTAATCGCACCAACATCTACGAATAGATCTAGGCTCTGATACCACTGAAGGGGTCGCAGCATAGAAAACAAAAATTTTCCTACGCAACAAGCGGAATAAACCCCAAGGATCTAGATCTACTAGATGACGGTAGCGAAGATGAGATCCAATCTCTTACCCTCGAAGAACGTTCAAAGCGTTTTGTCGATGCAGGGGTTGGTCTGTCGATCCCCGCAACTAGACTCATCTAGTCGCGAGGAGATGTATTATCCACGCCGGGATTCAATCCGATGAAGTGCCACGACGGGCAGCACCTCCGCGGTATCCACACATACGGCTCGATGTAGATCTCCTCCTTCTTGATCCCGCAAGCAAGGTGGAGATGGCTAGATGGATCTCGGCACCACGACGGTTGTGGTGGCGTTGATGGTGTAGTCTCCACGAGCATGGCTACGCCTAGCCAAGCACGAGGAGGAGAGGACCATGGCGCAGCAACCCTAGCAAGGTGAGGTGGTGCGCCAAGGTGGAGGTGGAGGAGCATGGCGCGGCAGCCCTCCGGGGAGAGGTGGCACGGCAAGAGGTGGATCTAAGGAGGAGGCGGCGGCTAGGGAGGAGGAAACCTCTAGGGTTCAAGGGGCTGCGCCCCAGCCCTCCCCTCCTCCTTATATAGGCGTGAGGGGGCTGTGGGGGGCGCCCCAATCCCATCTAGGGCCGGCCAAGGGAGGGAACTTGCCCCCCAAGGCGCCTAAATTAGGGTTAGGGCTGCCCCCACCTTTGCCTTTGCCGCATGGGCCTTGGAGGGCTGGTGCGGCCAGCCCATGTGGGCTGCACCACGCCCCCTTGGTCCATGTGAGCCCTCCTAGGTTCGTGGCCCCCAAGGTGGGGCCCTCCGGAACCTTTCCGGAACCTTCTAGAACTTTCCGGTACCCTACCGGAATATTTCGGAACTTTTCCGATACCTCCGGAAACCACTTTCCTTATATGAATCTTATTCTCCGGACTCTTCCGGATCTCCTCGTGATGTCTAGGATCCCATCCGAGACTCCGAATCACCATTCGTTCATACCATCAAAAATGTCAAGCCCTAGCTACATCGAAGCTTTAAGTGTGTGACCCTACGGGTTCGAGAACATGCAGACATGATCAAATCAATAATCAATAGCGGGACCAGGATGCCCATATTGACTCCCACATATTCAACGAAGTTCCTTATCGATTGAACCACGATGCCGGAGATTCTTAATCTCATATACGATTCCCTTTGTCTCACCGATATTCAACTTGCCCGAGATTCGATCGTCGATATCTCCATATCTAGTTTCATCTCGTTACCTGGCAAGTTCTCTTTACTCGTCCATAATATAGGATCATCGTGATTACCACTTAATCACATGGTTGCAACCTTTCCGATGCTATATTACCGAGAGGGCCCAGAGATATCTACTCCGTCACACGGAGGGACAAATCCCACTCTTGATTCATGTCACCCAACAAATACCATCGGAGATACCTGAAAGCCACCTTTATAATCACCCAGTTACGAAGTGACGTTTGATGTCCACAAAGTATTCCTCCGGTAAACGGGAGTGACATAATCTCATGGTCTAAGGAAACTATACTTGGCATACTAAAAGTGTTGGCAATGAAACTTGTGTGACACGATCAATTGCAACTCTTTATTATTGGGTCTTGTCCATCACATCATTACTCCTAATGATATGACTCCGTTATCAAGTGACTATAACAAGTCCATGGTTAGGAAACTCTAACCATCTCTTGACTAACGAACTAGTCCGGTAGAGGCTTACTAGGGACACCTGGTGTTTATATTCCACACATGTATTATGTTTCCGGTTAATACAATTATAGCATGGATAATAAACTATTATCATAAACATGAATATGCTAATAAACCATTTTATTATTGCCTCTAGGGCATATTCCCAACACTTAAATAATGGTCTACCATTCATGTTTGCCGGGATCCAAGGATCTTCAAAGGCACGAATTGAAGATCCGTTCCCTACCCGTTTAATTAGCCCCTTGTAAAGAGCCTCTCGACCATGCAGCATTGCCCTCCAAACATGAGAGGAATTTCGCTTTTTCCTAGCAGCCAAAAAATCTGTTTCGTGAAAAGTGATTCAGGGTTTGTCATTAGACGCCAACCCTGTTTCGCTAACATAGCTTGATTGAAGAGTTGAAAATCACGAAAACCCATCCCGCCAATAGCTTTTGGGACAACAATGTCGCACCATTTTTTCCAGTGCATCTTCCTCTTAAACTCGTCTCCTCCCCACCATTACCTTGCAACAATATTGGTGATTCGTTTACACATTTTCTTCGAAAGTCTAAAGCAGCTCATCGAGTATGTCGGGATGGCTTGACATACTGCTTTCACTAGTACTTCTCTAGCTGCACCACTCATCATTTTTGCCGAATAACCATTTACCAGTTTTTTAAGACGAGTGACAATGTGCTCAAACTGCTCATCTATGGACCTGCCCAATGCCGTCGGCAACCCTAGATATTTCTCCACCAGAGCCTCACTTTCAATTCCAGACTGGGTATGTACCGCAGCTTTCATCTCCTCAGTACAATTCCCACTGAAAAAAATAGCAGACTTAGCTCTGTTAACTAGCTGTCCTGATCCATTGGCTGTCGCTTGGGCAAAGACAAGACAGTCATCAGCAAATAACAAATGTGACAACCAAGGTGCATGAACACCAACTCTGATACCCCTAGCAAGGAACTGAGGTCCTGAATATTTCAGCAAACAGCTAAGACCTTCACCAGGTATTGTCTCGATATTAATATATTATCTTTCTTGAAAAAAATGTATTATTTTCGCCCTTGTCCTCTCCTTGTTGTAGGTGCTCATTTGCAGAAGTGGTGCGTGAAAGATCAACCGAATTGGCGTGACAAGCTGCGGCACTGGAGCTAGCGCAGCGAACGCAAAATAAATTGCAAAAGGGATAACACTTTAACCAATCAAATCCGTTTACACAAAATCAAGCTATCGAGTTTGAATTTTATAACTCCTAGCTACAGAAACAAACAAAAATTACCTGCATATAATTTGTCTTTTGTACTGATAATTGGATCGTTCTTTACTAAAGAACGATTCACTTATAAGACTTGAAAGTAACGTTGTGGTTCCATCATATTCATCTGGTCTATTCTTCCTTGGAAGGATCGAGCACATGCCCAGCAAAAACAATGGCGCCGGACGTTTCCTCAATGATGAAGAACGCAAACGGGTGGTCAGCGACGAAGTCCACGGTGGGCTCCGGTTCTGGCTGGGGCACATAATCATCGTACATCGAGAACCCTAGATCGTCGTCGGACTCTACGGTCACAGCGGCCGCCTCGCTCCCCTCCTCATTCATCTCCACCACCGCCTTGTGGAGAACATCGTCCACGCACAGCGGCAATACGCCCGACTTGTCATCCCCGACGATCTCGGTCATGTTCGCCAGCAAACTATCGAACGGCAGTCGGAGACCCACATCCTTGAGAATTTTGCGGATGCTTGTTGCCCGTGAGATATAGAGAGAGAGGGGGGAGTGTGTGTGCCAAAAAGAATGGTTTGCCTCAATTTTCCCTTTTTCTATTGATGGGATATTTATAGGGTATTCTACAAAAATATCTGGCTAGATCTTTCCATCCAGCCAAAACGAACTTGTCCACGTCATGACACATGTCGTACTGCTACGCGCGGGCCTGCACAGGTGTCCAGGACACCTGTGCTTCTAGAACCTTATCACAGATTCCAGACCGCCAACACCCGCGCTGACGTGTCCACGAGCCGGAGTCGACAGGCCGACTCCGTCACTCGACACTTCCTCGGGTAGGAGTCGAGAGTTCGACTCCACGTACCCGGAAACTAGCGTACCTGCCGGACTCGAAGACATTTCGAGTCCCGGTTACTACTACGATTGCTGTCGAGTCAGAACAGACTCTGACTCGACGATTCGACTCGACTCGAGACACTCCTCAAGTCGGTTCGACTGCCCTAGAACACAAGCCTATTTCCAACAATCACTCCCTAGGCTTGAGTTCCGGCGATTCCTCCACCATGCCGATCCTTGAGCACAGCTCCGCCAGGCGGACTCGTCCAAGTGGCTTGGTCAGCATGTCCGCGAGTTGATGTTCGGTGGGCACGAACTCCAACTCGATCTTCTTCGCCTCCACGCAGTCTCGAATGAAGTGGTACTTCAACTCGATGTGTTTTGAGCGCTCGTGGAAGACGGGATTCTTGGCGAGTGCGATTGCCGACTTGTTGTCGACCTTGAGCACCACCTGTTCGGCTTCGCCGGTACTGAACTCGGCGAGCAGCCGAGAGAGCCAGATCCCCTGGCAAGCAGCCGTGGCAGCAGCCACGTACTCGGACTCGCAGCTCGAGAGAGCGATGACCGACTGCTTCTGAGACTGCCAGGTTACTGGGCTGCTCCCCAGAAAGAACAGCGTGCTAGACGTACTCTTGCACGAGTCGATGTCTCCACCCAAGTCGCTGTCGTTGTAGCCGACGAGGCGTGGTGCACCTGCACCTCTGCAATACCTACATCCGAGTCAAGGAGACCCGGCGATGTAGCGTAGGATGTGCTTCACAGCCGCCAAATGCTCTTGAGTTGGCGCCACCATGAAGCGAGACACGAACCCGACGGCGAAAGTCAGATCCGGTCGAGTATGCACCAAGTACCGGAGGCTCCCGACGATGCTCCGGTACTCAGTCGCATCCGTCGGTGGAGCCGTGCTGGTCTTGGACAGCTTGAAGCGTGGCTCCATGGGCACCTGGCAGGGGTTGGACCCGGCCATCCCTGCCTTCTCCAGCAGCTTGTGGGCATAGGCCGCTTGCGAAATGTCGATCCCGCTTGGCCCTTGTCGGACCTCAATGCCGAGGTAGTAGCTCAGCAGCCCGAGGTCGGACATCTGGAACAGACTCTGCATCTCCAGCTTGAACTTGTCGATGTCGCTGGAGTCGGAGCCCGTGATCACCAGGTCGTCGACGTAGACTCCGACGAGAAGTCGAGTCGGCGTTGCGCCTCGCGCGTACATGCCATGCTCCGACTCGCACCTGGTGAAGTCGAGCTTGACGAGGCATGCGTCGAGCTTGGTGTTCCATGCCCTTGGTGCCTGCTTGAGGCCGTAGAGCGCCTTGTCGAGTCGGAGCACCAGGTGCTCCTTCCCCTTTGCAGCGAAGCCGGCTGGCTGCTGCACGTACACCTCTTCCTCCAACTCGCCGTTGAGGAAGGCTGACTTGACGTCCATGTGGTGGACGTCCCAACCCGAATCTGCGGCCACCGCCAGTAGGAGTCGGATTGACTCGAGTCGGGCCACGGGAGCGAAGACCTCGTCGTAGTCGACCCCGTGCCGCTGCACATAGCCCTTCGCCACCAGGCGAGCTTTGTGCTTAAGGACCACGCCGTGTGCATCCTTCTTTACCTTGTAGACCCACTTCAGACCGATCGCGCGGTGACCTGGTGGTAAGGTGGCGAGCCGCCAAGTTGAGTTGGACTCGATGGCCTTGAGCTCCTCCTGCATCGCATGCCTCCAGCTAGCGTCCGACTTGGCCTCGTCGAACGAGCCAGGCTCTTCGGAGGCGAGGAAGTGGAGCTCCTCGTCTGGCTCCTGAGCCGGACCCGCATCGAGCACGTTCTGCAGAGTGCGGAACCGGTGCTCGAGCTCGGTGTCGTCTTCTCCATCAAGCATACTTGCATACCTTGATGGTGGCGTGACGAACTCGACGCCTGTGACAGCCGGAGTCGAAGACTCGGCTGTCGAGTACCCCGGTGTTGTTGGAGAACCAGCTGGGGAGGGCTCACTCCCGGCTCCTGGAGTCGGGGAAGTCGAACCTGGAGAAGGCGGCGAGTCGGGTCCAGGACCTGCACTCCCGTCCCCTGGAGTTGGTTGTGGCTCGAACACCATGTGCTCGACCGTGAAGGTGTCGACTCCAAATGTGTTCACCGAGAGTCCGGCAAACTCCAGTCCCAACGTGCGTTCTCGTCGAACACCACGTCGCGGGTGATGGAGACTCGGCCTGTAGCCGGGTCGTAGGCCCGATAACCCTTCATGCCGGGTTCGTACCCCACGAAGATCATCGGCCTGCTGCGATCGTCGAGCTTCTTCAGCCCGGGTCGCGTCTCTGTGACATGCGCCAGGCACCCGAACGTGCGCATGAAGTGCACATCCGGCTTGCGGCCATGCCAGGACTCGAACGGCGTCATGCCGTCCATGCTCTTGGTGGGCGACCTGTTCAAGATGAACACGGTCGTCGACACCGCCTCACCCCAGAACTCGCCGGGGACTCTCTTGGCCTTCAGCAGACTGCGGGCCATGCCCACAATCGTCTGGTTGCGTCGCTCCACGACTCCGTTCTGCTGCGGGGAGTAAGGAGCCGTCAGGTGACGCTCGACTCCGAGCTCCGCGCAGTATGCTGTGAAGGAGCCGGAGGTGAACTCGCCTCCGCGATCCGTCCTCAGCGTGCGCAGCTTGCACCTGGACTCCGATCCGCTTCCGCCTGGAGTCGAATGATGGCGACTGCGGCCTCGTCCTTCGTCGCAAGAAGGGCGAGCCACATGTATCGCGTCAGGTCGTCGACTAGCAGGAGGAAGTACCTCTTGCCGCTTGGAGTCGCCGGGGTGATCGGCCCGCAGAGGTCGCCATGGACCAGCTCGAGTCGCTCCTTCGCTCGGAACTTCGCCTGCTGGAGAAGGAGGCTCGTCGCTGCTTCCCTGCTAGGCAGGCGTCGCAGAGCTGGTTCACGTGCTCCACTAGAGGGAGTCCACGCACCATGCCACCTTTCGCGAGTCGTCGCAGGCTGTCGAAGTTCAGGTGCCCGAACCTTGCATGCCAAGTCCAGGGCGAGTCGACACCTGCGTGCACTGCCAAGCACACAGGCTGGACGACTCGCACTGTCAGCTTGTACATCCGGTTTCGGCTCCCGCCTGACCTTCGCCAGGAGCTTCCGCTCCCTATCACGCACTCGGAGGACCCCGTCCTCGATTAGCACCTGGCAGCCATTCTCGTCGAACTGGCCCAGGCTGATGATCTGCGTGTTCAACCGGGGTATGAAGTACACCCCGGTGATGGCCCGGTGCTCACCTGACTTGCAGACGAACAGCACCGTCCCTTGCCCGCAGATGTCGACATGCGAGCCGTCGCCGAACTTGACGGTTCCGACGATGCTGGTGTCGAGTTCCACGAACGCGGCGCGGTCACCAGTCATGTGATTGGTGGCGCCCGAGTCGAGGGTACCAGACGCCCTCCTTGGCGTCCCCTCCTTGCGCCAGGTTGACCTGCGCCTTCTCCTCCAGCAGGAAGAGGTTCGACTCCTTGCGAGTCGACTGGGCTGACTCCTCCCGAGTCCCCTTCTTCGGCTCCTCCTGAGCCGGCATTTTCCACTCCGCGACCCAATGGATCCGCGAGTGCTCCTTCGGAGGAGTCGACGCTCCCTCCGACTCCGCCACCAGTCGAGTCCGTGACTCTGCCACCGGTCGAGACGAGGGTGCCGCCTCCGATGCGCCCGACTCCGCCTGAGTCGACGCTGGGAGTGGTGGAGCTGACGCAATGGTGCACGCCTGCATCATGAGCAGCGCGTCGTCATTGTCGCCTCCGCTGCGCACGAGGTGGGCTTGGCCCTGCTCGTGCTTCTTCTTGCGGCAGTCTCGCGCCCAGTGGCCGACGACTCCGCAGTACCTGCACGTGTCTTTCGACGTGCCAGGGTTCCCAGCTCCACGAGCTGAGTTGCCTCTACCGCGACCGCGCGGCTTGCCGCCGCCGCGTCCGGTGTGGCTGGAGGATCCACCTCCATCTTGCAGGCGCATCCGAGAGAACCACTCCTCCTCCGTGAGGAGTAGTTTCCCAGCCTGCTTGGCCTCCGGCTTCTCCGCCTCATGTCGCTCCTCAGCCGTTTTGAGACGGCCGATGAGCTCCTCCATGGGGAGCGTGTCGAGGTCGAGCAGGGTCTCGATGGAGCATGCCATCTGCGAGAACCTCGTGGGAACGACCGAGAGAAACTTACGGATAGTGTCCGGCTCGGTGATGGTGACGCCGAGCACCCCAAGCTGCGACACGAGCGACGACAGCCGCATGGCGAAGTCGTCGATGTTCTCGCCGTCGCTGAACTTGATGGCCTCGTACTGCTTCTTGAGCGCCGTCGCCTTCGCCTCCCGGACACGGGTGTCTCCGACCCGCATCGTCTTGATCGCCTCCCATGCCTCCTTGGCCGTCTTCTTCGACGCCAGTGTGGAGATCATCTCCGGCGGAACGGCGAGCAGCATGTACTCCATTGCTGCCCGGTCCGTCTCGCGCTCCTCCGTGCCATCATGCACGGCGGACCAAGCTCGGCGTGCCTCAAGCTTCACTTGCATGAGCAGCGCCCAGTCCGCGTAGTTTGACCGCGTAAGCAGCGGCCACGAACTACTGGCCTCCCGCACAACACGCTGGACTGCCAGCGTGCTCGCGGCCTCCTTCGCCTCCGCCGGTACAAGCGCCTTTCCGTCGCCCATCTCCGGTGAGATCTCTCAAGAACTCAGGCTCTGATACCAATTGTTGCCCGTGAGATAGAGAGAGAGAGAGGGGAGTGTGTGTGCCAAAAAGAATGGTTTGCCTCAATTTTCCCTTTTTCTATTGATGGGATATTTATAGGGTATCCTACAAAAATATCTGGCTAGATCTTTCCATCCAGCCAAAACGAACTTGTCCACGTCAGGACACATGTCGTACTGCTACGCGCGGGCCTGCACAGATGTCCAGGACACCTGTGCTTCTAGAACCTTCTCACAGATTCCAGACCGCCAACACCCGCGCTGACGTGTCCACGAGCCGGAGTCGACAGGCCGACTCCGTCACTCGACACTTCCTCGGGTAGGAGTCGAGAGTTCGACTCCACGTACCCAGAAACTAGCGTACCTGCCGGACTCGAAGACATTTCGAGTCCCGGTTACTACTACGATTGCTGTCGATTCAGAACAGACTCTGACTCGACGATTCGACTCGACTCGAGACACTACTCAAGTCGGTTCGACTGCCCTAGAACACAAGCCTATTTCCAACAATGCTGTCCATGTATGTTAGCTTGAACTTGGGCAGCCGGAACTTGCCGACAGGGACCACCTTCGTCGGGAGGTGCTTGCGCAGGAACTCCGGGCGCGACGTCAGCTTGTCGACAAGGCCCCAAAGGCCGTCGCGCTCGTCGGGGAGGAAGACACACATGGAGAACTCCGGGAGGTTCTTCCGCAGCTTTTAGCTATACCCCGACGAGCTGTCGTCGAACGACTTGTAGGGCAGACTTAGCACCCTGAACCCATCATGGCAAGCGATCTGCTGGTTAGAACCTCCAGTGCCTCCGCATGAAGGGCACCTCTCCACGGTGCTACCGTCGAGCAGGTGGAACTCCTCGTGGATGGTATCGTCCTCGTCGAAGGTGTTGCGCCACTCCCCCTTGAAGTAGATGGCGTCGGCGACCACGTGTTGGGTCTCGGCTGGCTTGTACGGGTCTAGGACCTCCGTGATGAGGTTCCTCGTCGCCTTGGCCACCCACGCGTTGATCTCCTTTCTTTTTTTCGATCAAGGCTTGGAAGTCTTCCTTTCTTGCCTTTCTTGTGTGTAAGGGTAGACCGAGGTAGGTGATAGGCAGCGTGGCGACCTGACAATTCAAGACTGTGCTGATTTCTAGCAAGGTTGTTCTCNGCTTCGCCGGTGCTAAACTCGGCAAGCAGCCGAGAGAGCCAGATCCCCTGGCAAGCAGCCGTGGCAGCAGCCATGTACTCGGACTCGCAGCTCGAGAGAGCGACGACTGACTGCTTCTGAGACTGCCAGGTCACTGGGCTGCTCCCCAGAAAGAACAGTGTGCCAGACGTACTCTTGCGCGAGTCGACGTCTCCACCCAAGTCGCTGTCGCTGTAGCCGACGAGGCGTGGTGCACCTGCACCTCTGCAATACCTACATCCGAGTCGAGTAGACCCGGCGATGTAGCGTAGGATGTGCTTCACAGCCGCCAAATGCTCTTGAGTTGGCGTCACCATGAAGCGAGACACGAACCCGACGGCGAAAGTCAGATCCGGTCTCGTGTGCACCAAGTACCGGAGGCTCCCGACGATGCTCCGGTACTCAGTCGCATCCGTCGGTGGAGCCGTGCTGGTCTTGGACAGCTTGAAGCGCGGCTCCATGGGCACCTGGCAGGGGTTGGACCCGGCCATCCCTGCCTTCTCCAGCAGCTTGTGGGCATAGGCCGCTTGTGAAATGTCGATTCCGCTTGGCCCTTGTCGGAACTCAATGCCGAGGTAGTAGCTCAGCAGCCCGAGGTCGGACATCTGGAACAGACTCTGCATCTCCAGCTTGAACTTGTCGATGTCGCTGGAGTCGGAGCCCGTGATCACCAGGTCGTCGACGTAGACTCCGACGAGAAGTCGAGTCGGCGTTACGCCTCGCGCGTACATGCCATGCTCCGACTCGCACCTGGTGAAGTCGAGCTTGACGAGGCATGCGTCGAGCTTGGTGTTCCATGCCCTTGGTGCCTGCTTGAGGCCGTAGAGCGCCTTGTCGAGTCGGAGCACCAGGTGCTCCTTCCCCTTTGCAGCGAAGCCGGCTGGCTGCTGCACGTACACCTCTTCCTCCAACTCGCCGTTGAGGAAGGCTGACTTGACGTCCATGTGGTGGACGTCCCAACCCGAATCTGCGGCCACCGCCAGCAGGAGTCGGATTGATTCGAGTCGGGCCACGGGAGCGAAGACCTCGTCGTAGTCGACCCCGTGCCGCTGCACATAGCCCTTCGCCACCAGGCGAGCTTTGTGCTTAAGGACCACGCCGTGTGAATCCTTCTTCACCTTGTAGACCCACTTCAGGCCGATCGCGCGGTGACCTGGTGGTAAGGTGGCGAGCCGCCAAGTCGAGTTGGACTCGATGGCTTCGAGCTCCTCCTGCATCGCACGCCTCCAGCTTGCGTCCGACTTGGCCTCGTCGAACGAGCCAGGCTCTTCGGAGGCGAGGAAGTGGAGCTCCTCGTCTGGCTCCTGAGCCGGACCCGCATCGAGCACGTTCTGCAGAGTGCGGAACCGGTGCTCGAGCTCGGTGTCGTCTTCTCCATCAAGCATACTTGCATACCTTGATGGTGGCGTGGCGAACTCGATGCCTGTGACAGCCGGAGTCGAAGACTCGGCTGTCGAGTACCCCGGTGTCGTTGGAGAACCAGCTAGGGAGGGCTCACTCCTGGCTCCTGGAGTCGGGGAAGTCGATCCTGGAGTAGGCGGCGAGTCGGGTCCAGGACCCGCACTCCCGTCCCCTGGAGTCGACTGCGGCTCGAACACCATGTGCTCGACTGTGAAGGTGTCGGCTCCATACGTGTTCACCGGAGAGTCCGGTGAACTCCAGTCCCAACGCGCGTTCTCGTCGAACACCACGTGGCGGGTGATGGCGACTCGGCCTGTAGCCGGGTCGTAGGCCCGATAACCCTTCGTGCCGGGTTCGTACCCCACGAAGATCATCGGCCTGCTGCGATCGTCGAGCTTCTTCAGCCCGGGTCGCGTCTCTCTGACATGCGCCAGGCACCCGAACGTGCGCATGAAGTGCACATCCGGCTTGCGGCCATGCCAGGACTCGAACGGCGTCATGCCGTCCACGCTCTTGGTGGGCGACCTGTTCAAGATGAACACGGCCGTCGACACCGCCTCACCCCAGAACTCGCCGGGGACTCTCTTGGCCTTCAGCAGACTGCGGGCCATGCCCACAATCGTCTGGTTGCGTCGCTCCACGACTCCGTTCTGCTGCGGGGAGTAAGGAGCCGTCAGGTGACGCTCGACTCCGAGCTCCGCGCAGTATGCTGTGAAGGAGCCGGAGGTGAACTCGCCTCCGCGATCCGTCCTCAGCGTGCGCAGCTTGCACCTGGACTCCGACTCGGCTCCCGCCTGGAGTCGAATGATGGCGACTGCGGCCTCGTCCTTCGTCGCAAGAAGGGCGAGCCACATGTACCGCGTCAGGTCGTCGACAAGCAAGAGGAAGTACCTCTTGCCACTTGGAGTCGCCGGGGTGATCGGCCCGCAGAGGTCGCCATGGACCAGCTCGAGTCGCTCCTTCGCCCGGAACTTCGCCTGCTTGGAGAAGGAGGCTCGCCGCTACTTCCCTGCTAGGCAGGCGTCGCAGAGCTGGTTCACGTGCTCCACCAGAGGGAGGCCACGCACCATGCCACCTTTCGCGAGTCGGCGCAGGCTGTCGAAGTTGAGGTGCCCGAACCTTGCATGCCAAGTCCAGGCCGAGTCGACACCTGCGTGCACTGCCAAGCACACAGGCTGGGTGACTTGAACCGTCAGCTTGTACATCCGGTTCGGCTCCCGCCTGACCTTTACCAGGAGCTTCCGCTCCCTATCACGCACTCGAGGGAGCCCGTCCTCGATCAGCACCTGGCAGCCATTCTCGTCGAACTGGCCCAGGCTGATGATCTGCATGTTCAACCGGGGTATGAAGTACACCCCGGTGATGGCCCGGTGCTCACCTGACTTGCAGACGAACAGCACCGTCCCTTGCCCGCAGATGTCGACATGCGAGCCGTCGCCGAACTTGACGGTTCCGACGATGCTGGTGTCGAGTTCCGCGAACGCGGCGCGGTCACCAGTCATGTGGTTGGTGGCGCCCGAGTCGAGGTACCAGACGCCCTCCTTGGCGTCCCCTCCTTGCGCCAGGTTGACCTGCGCCTTCTCCTCCAGCAGGAAGAGGGTCGACTCCTCCCGAGTCGACAGGGTCGACTCCTCGCGAGTCCCCTTCTTCGACTCCTCTTGAGCCGGCATGTCCCACTCCGTGACCCAATGGATCCGCGAGTGCTCCTTCGGAGGAGTCGACGCTCCCTCCGACTCTGCCACCGGTCGAGTCCGTGACTCTGCCACCGGTCGAGACGAGGGTGCCGCCTCCGATGCGCCCGACTCCGCCTGAGTCGACGCTGGGAGTTGCGGAGCCGACGCAATGGTGCACGCCTGCATCATGAGCAGCGCGTCGTCATTGTCGCCTCCGCCGCGCACAAGGTGGGCCTCGCCCTGCTCGCGCTTCTTCTTGCGGCAGTCTCGCGCCCAGTGGCCGACGACTACGCAGTACCGACACGCGTCCTTCGACGTGCCGGGGTTTCCAGCTCCACGAGCTGAGTTGACTCTACTGCGGCCGCGCGGCTTGCCGCCGCCGCCGCGTCCGGTATGGCTGGAGGATCCACCTCCATCTTGCCTAAATCTCAGATTTTTCGATTTGAGGAATATTGGGTGGAATTTGATGGATTATCTGAGGTCGTCTCCACCTCATGGCAACAATCTGGTTTTTTAGGCAACTCTGCCCAAGATATTTCTGCCAAGTTTAAATCTCTTCGAAATGGGATCAAGAAATGGAGTAGGAACCTATCACAACTGAGCAGAATTATTTCCTCCTGTAATTATGTTCTAGCCCTGCTTGATGGTCTGGAAGAATAGAGGACCTTATCACTACAGGAGAAAAATTTTAGGAAGATTCTGAAAGCCCATGTGGCCAAACTTTTGGAAGCCAAGAGAATCTTCTGGAGAAATCGTGCAAAAATAAAATGGGCAAAACTTGGAGGTGAAAACACCAAGTTCTTTCATGCCGTTGCCTCACAAAATTACAGAAGTAATTACTTGGCCTCCATCAATACTGAAGATGATGTCATTCTTTTGGATCATGATTTAAAGGCAGCCCACATCTGGACCTCATTTAAAAGCAGAATCGGTGTCTCTGTGAATCCCACTGCCACTAATCTGATTGCCCAGTTTGTTCAGCCTGCCATGCATATTGATTTTGATCAGCTTGAAGCTCCTTTCACTCATAAGGAAATTGATGATATGATCAAGCACATGCCAACTGACAAATCCCCTGGTCCAGATGGGTTCAATGGTGCTTTTCTGAAAAAAATTTGGAACATAGTTAAAGTGCAGTTCTATCAGTTATGCCATGATTTCCATGCCAGGAAAATCAATATTGAGAGCATCAACACTGCTTTTATCACTCTGATTCCAAAGATTACTTCTCCAGTATATGTTAATGACTATAGGCCCATCTCTTTGGTCAGTCTGCCACTCAAATTCCTTACGAAATTATTGGCTAACAGACTTCAGAATGTAATCATTCCCTTGGTGCATAAAAACCAATATGGTTTTATTAAATCTAGAACCATCCAGGATTGCTTGGCTTGGGCCTATGAGTACCTCCATTTGTGTCACCAATCCAAAAAGGAGATTGTCATATTTAAAATTGACTTCGAGAAGGCATTTGATAAAGTGGAATACAGTGCTATCCTGGAAATGATGAGATGCCTTGGTTTTGGCAAATTGTGGATTAGTTGGATCAACTGCATTTTAAAAAGTGCATCTGCTTCTGTCCTGCTGAATGGTGTTCCTGGGAAAAAAATCCATTGTAAAAGAGGTGTCAGACAAGGCGATCCGCTCTCACCCCAGCTTTATGTGTTGGCATCTGAATTACTACAGTACATGATAAATACTGCTTGGCAAGAAGGTATTCTCAATCTGCCACTTGACCAGTCATTTGGACTGCAGTTCCCCATTATTCAATATGCAGATGATACCCTGATTATTTTGCCTGCTTGCCACACCCAACTACTGGCACTTCAGAAAATCTTGACCACATTTAGTTCTATTACTGGTTTGAGAGTGAATTATGCTAAATCTTCCCTTGTGCCTATTAATGTGACCACGGATAGATGTACAGAACTAGCTGATATCATCCACTGCAAGCCTGAATCTCTGCCTTTTACTTATTTGGGACTACCTATGGGTACGACCAAACCAAAATTGGAACACTTTATCAATATCCTGGAAAGGATCGATCGTAGGCTTTGCGGCATCTCCAACATGCTATCATATGATGGTCGGCTAACTGTCATTAAATCCATTATCACATCCATCCCTCTGTTTGCCATGTGCACCATTAAGATGCCTCTCCGTTTCTTGGACTTGGTTGAGGGATCTGCTAGAAGTTTTCTTTGGAGAAACAGAGATATGGATAAGAGAGGGAATTGTCTGGTTAAATGGGAGCATATATGTAAACCCAAGAAAGCAGGTGGGCTTGGTGTGCTGAACTTGAGGACCCAGAATACTGCTCTGCTGATGAAACACCTGCACAAATTCATGAACAGGGAGGATATCCCATGGGTCAAGCTTATCTGGGAGGCTCATTATCAGCATAATAAATTGCCTCAGGCTAAGGGTAAATGTGGCTCCTTTTGGTGGAAAGACATTCTAGCCTTATGGGACAAATTCATGGAGATAGCTAAATGTACTCATGAAGATGGCAGAACTATTCGTTTTTGGAAGGATAAATGGAGAGATATCACTCCTGAAGCTGCCTACCCTCACCTGTTCTCTTTTGCTAAGGAGCAAGATATCAATATGAAACGGATGCTGATGGCCGGCAATGCCAATCTTATTGAGCAATTCCACTTACCTCTATCTACCATTGCATTTCAACAAAGTCAGATGCTTCAGGATATGATCAACAGTCTTACTGCCTCCACTGATTTGGACAAATGGTCCCTCAGTACTGGGGCCAAATTCTCAGTTAAAAAGGTGTACCATGCACTAACTGAATTTTCCCCAGCACCTGCCCCTTTCCAATGGATTTGGAAATCTTGTGTGCAGTTAAAACACAAATTCTTCTTCTGGCTTTTGCTTCAGGATAGACTAAACACAAGGGACTTGCTACACCGGAAAACATTCTATCTGGAAGACACATCTTGTGTGCTTTGTCAAGATGCCCCCATGGAATTCATGCAGCACCTATTCTTTGGATGTGAGTTTAGCCAGATCTTTTGGTGGCGTCTGAATCAGGAATGGAACTATGACATGGACCTATATGACATGCTATTGGATGGCAGAGCTAGAGCTGGACATTCATGCTTCACAGAATACCTGATCACTGGATGTTGGAGCCTATGGTGTCACAGAAACAGTATTATCTTCGATGGAGGGCAACTTGATATTGACACCTGCTGTATTTTATTTAAGGAATTTTTTTCTCTTAATATGCATAGAGCTAAACCCTCTCTTAAAGAAGGGATGCAGCAATGGCTTGATGCCATATGATTTTTGACAGGAGGTTTTCTCCCCACCACTTGTAATTAACCCATTTATAAAATGAAAATCGCAGTAGGGGCTTTCCCTACTGTTTTCCTGTCAAAAAACCTCCATCTTGCAGGCGCATCCGAGAGAACCACTCCTCCTCCGTGAGGAGTAGTTTCCCGGCCTGCTTGGCCTCCGGCTTCTCCGCCTCATGTCGCTCCTCAGCCGTTTTGAGGCGGCCGATGAGCTCCTCCATGGGGAGCGTGTCGAGGTCGAGCAGGGTCTCGATGGAGCATGCCATCTGCGAGAACCTTGTGGGAACGACCGAGAGAAACTTACGGATTGTGTCCGGCTCGGTGATGGTGACGCCGAGCACGCCAAGCTGCGACACGAGCGACGACAGCCGCATGGCGAAGTCGTCGATGTTCTCGCCGTCGCCGAACTTGATGGCCTCGTACTGCTTCTTGAGCGCCGTCGCCTTCGCCTCCCGGACACGAGTGTCTCCGACCCGCATCGTCTTGATCGCCTCCCACGCCTCCTTGGCCGTCTTCTTCGACGCCAGTGTGGAGATCATCTCCGGCGGAACGGCGAGCAGCATGTACTCCATTGCTGCCCGGTCCGTCTCGCGCTCCTCCGTGCCGTCATGCACGGCGGACCACGCTCGGCGTGCCTCAAGCTTCACTTGCATGAGCAGCGCCCAGTCCGCGTAGTTTGACCGCGTAAGCAGCGGCCACGAACTACCGGCCTCCCGCACAACACGCTGGACTGCCAGCGTGCTCGCGGCCTCCTTCGCCTCCGCCGGTACGAGCGCCTTTCCGTCGCCCATCTCCGGTGAGATCTCTCAAGAACTCAGGCTCTGATACCAATTGTTGCCCGTGAGATAGAGAGATAGAGAGAGAGAGAGAGAGAGAGGGGAGTGTGTGCCAAAGAAAATGGTTTGCCTCAATTTTCCCTTTTTCTATTGATGGGATATTTATAGGGTGTCCTACAAAATATCTGGCTAGATCTTTCCATCCAGCCAAAAACGAACTTGTCCTCGTCAGGACACATGTCGCACTGCTACGCGCGGGCCTGCACAGGTGTCCAGGACACCTGTGCTTCTAGAACCTTCTCGCAGATTCCAGACCGCCAACACCCGCGCTGACGTGTCCATGAGCCGGAGTCGACAGACCAACTCCGTCACTCGAACTACCAGGAGCCGGAGTCGACAGGCCGACTCCGTCACTCGACACTTCCTCGGGTAGGAGTCGAGAGTTCGACTCCACGTACCCGGAACCTAGTGTACCTGCCGGACTCGAAGACATTTCGAGTCCCGGTTACTACTACGATTGCTGTCGAGTCAGAACAGACTCTGACTCGACGGTTCGACTCGACTCGAGACACTCCTCAAGTCGGTTCGACTGCCCTAGAACACAAGCCTATTTCCAACAGTGCAGGGTCGGGCCGACGTACTCCATGACGAGGGAGTAGTCGCTCGTGCCGGGCGCGCGCGCGATGCCGTGGAGAGCGACGGCGTTGGGGTGGCCGCGGCAGGCCGCCATGAAGCATGCCTCGCGCAGGAGCATGTCGACAGAGGCGGCGCGCTGGAGTGGGGTCTTTAGGGCGACGGTCTGGCCGGTGGCACGGTGGCGCGCCTTGGCGACGGCGCCGAAGCCGCCCTCGCTGAGCGTGCACGTATTCTCGTAGCTGCGTGCGCTGCCCATGCGCCGGCGCTTCCTCCTGCTCCTGCTGCTGGTCGCCGCTCGCCGGCGAGGTCGTGGATCATGCCGGAGATGGCGGCAACTCGTCTGGCGCTCAAGGTCTCCTCCGCAACGTCGTCGATCAGGTCGCAGATAGAGGCGACTGACGTCCCCAAACTCAATTCGGAGTGGAGGAAGAACAACTGAAGAACAAGAGCGAGAGAGAGTTTTGGCGTCGCGCACACCTTGCGACTTTTCTGGTTTTCTCATTCCTTTTATTCGGGCTACAAACGATCACACGATGCCATGATCCACAATGTTCGTGCCATCCCACGAACGGACCAAGTCACGCGGAAGAATCGCTCCAAGTTGTTAAGCAAACTTGGAGCCTACGAGAACTACAGATAACTGACGGAAAATTCAGAAAACAGCTAACTGAAGCTAACAGCTACCTCTACTGACACTGCACTGGTTTATTTCAACAATCTCCCCCTAAGCCAGATGCAGCAGCTTTACTTAACCTTGACAATGTTGATCTTCTCGCGGAGCAGCTGGAGTCGCACATGACCAAGGGCCTTTGTGAGAACATCTGCGAGCTGATCTTCAGTGCCAATGAACTTAACCGAAACAGTTCCATCTTCGATGCAGCTTCGAATGAAGTGATACCCCACCTCGATGTGTTTGCTCCGGTCATGGAACACAGGGTTCTTGCACGGTTGAATCGCGGACTTGTTGTCCACGTGCAGCTCGGCAACGAGTGGATCGGTCCCAAGCAGATCGCCAAGTAGACGCCCAAGCCAGACGCCCTGGCATGCTGCGGTGGCAGCAGCAATGTACTCTGATTCGCAGGAGGAGAGTGAGACCCCCTTTTGCTTCTGGCTCTGCCATGAGATTGGATAGTTTCCGAAGAAGAAGAGGGTTCCCGACGTGCTCTTCCCGACGTGCTCTTCCTGTCATCGACGTCGCCGGCCATGTCTGCGTCACTGAAACCAAACAAGTGCGCACCTTGAGGAGCTGAGGTGTAAGAGCAGCCATGGTCGATCGTGCCAGCGATGTAGCGAAGCAGGTGCTTCACAGCACTCATGTGCTCCGTGGTGGGCGCCTCCATGTATCGGCTCACCATGCCGACGCTGAAGCTGATGTCTGGCCGTGTATGCACCAGGTAGCGAAGACTGCCGACGATGCTCCGGTAGAGCGTGACGTCGACAGGTGGATTTGAGCTCTCCTTTGACAACTTGAGACGAGGCTCCATTGGCACATGGACACGGTTGCACTCCGCCATGCCTGCTTTCTCTAGCAACTTGGTGGCGAACGCGCTCTGCTTCAGAGTGATCGCACTGGGCGCCTGGCTCACCTCAATGCCGAGGTACAGAGTGAGCAGGCCAAGGTCACTCATCTTGAAGCGCTGGCACATCTCCAGCTTGAACGAGGCAATGGCGTTAGAGCTTGCTCTCGTGACGATTAGATCATCAACATAGACACCAAGAAGCAGCCGTGTGTTGTCCTTGCCACGCGTGTACACCGCATGCTCTGGGGCGCTCTGCGTGAACCCGAGCGAGTCTAGGACGGCATGGAGTTTTGTGTTCCATGCGCGTGGTGCTTGGCGTAGACCGTACATCGCCTTGTGGAGGCGCATGACCTTGCTGGAGTTGTCGCCATCGATGAACCCCGGCGGCTGGTTCACATACACCTCCTCGCCCAGCTCGCCGTTCAGGAACGCCGTCTTCACGTCCATGTGGTGCACCTTCCACTTGTACTGAGCAGCAATGGCGAGCAACAGCCTCACCGAGTCCAGGCGTGCAACAGGTGCAAAAACCTCATCGAAGTCAACTCCTGGCCGCTGGATGTACCCCTTTGCAACCAGCCTGGCTTTGTGCTTGAGGACATTGTCGTCGGCGTCGCGCTTGGGTTTGAACACCCACTTGAGCCCGATCGGCTTGTGTCCTGGCGGCAGATCGGACAAGGACCATGTCTTGTTCTCCTCGATCGATGTGAGCTCATCATTCATTGCTTGGCGCCAGGCTTCATCACCTTCTGAAAGAGCATTTCCTAAACCCTATTGATTTTGTGTGTTAGTTAACAACACTAGTGATCATCTGATATGATGCTAAGTGGTGCAGGTTAATTGTCATATTTCTACCCTAAGCATCAACCACCAAAAAGGGAAGTTTTGGCAGGGTTTATTTGCTGCAGGACAATTCTAGGCCGGAGTCTCCGGTCTACCTGGGCCGGAGTCTCCGGCCCCTGGATTTCCCTGCCTTGTGCCAAGTTGTGGTGCGGCTCTGTTAACAGTCCGGAGCATCACCGGAGGATGCCCGGAGTCTCCGGGAGGCCGGAGTTTCCGGCCCTTGGTGACCGGAGTCTCCGGCCTGTTGAGCGTCATCGACAAAGTCTCCGCTGGGGTGCGGAGTCTCCGCCCGCACCGGAGTCTCCGGTCCCCCTGACCGGAGTCTCCGGCCCTTCCCCGAGTGAACCAAGTGTGGTGCGGTTCTGGTGCCAGTCCGGAGGGACCCCGGAAGGAGCCCGGAGTCTCCGGCCTACACCGGAGTCTCCGGCCCACTTAGGCCGGAGTCTCCGGCCCTAGTGGACTCCAACGGCTAGAAATTTCAGAGGGGTATAAATACCCTCCACCTACCTCAAGACAGCCAGCTCGTCCAGCATTTAAGAACCCTAATATCTGAGAGCTCAAAATCGATAGATCTCCTAATTCCTCCATCCAAACTCGTTGATCTTTGGAGGATTGAAGGAGAAGACCCGGATCTACATCTTCACCAAGCCGTTCTTCATTTCCCCCTCATTCTCTTGAGGATTTCGTTTCTAGGGTTAGCATTGTGTTACCCTAGAATTCTTGTGCTTACTACTTGTTTTAATTGTGACAGATGTGTTGATTTGGGAGCCCCCAATTAAGTTGTGGGTGTGTGCCCCAAAACATTGTAAAGGCTCCGGATTCCGCCTTGAAGGATTCCGATAGTGGAAGGTGAACCAAACCCTCAGGTGCGGCCTTTGTGGCATCTTGAGTAGGCCTCTTGTGGCGAGCTCACACCCCTCCAACGAGACGTACTCCCTTAACAGGGAGGAACTCGGGAATACATCCTTGTCTCCGCGTGCTTCTACTTTCGGTTATCTCTTTCCCTTTGTTGTCTTTACTTGTTTCGTTAATTGCCTAGTTGTTTTAGTTTGCTTCTCATATAGGTAAATTCACCGTAGTTGCATATCTAGAGAATTTACCTTTGTGTTAAGCCTAAAATCAAAAAAGAATTATCTAGGTGCCCATACGATCCTTTCAATTGTTATTAGAGCCTTGGCTCTTAAGTTAGGCTTCACCGCCTAAGCGAGTATGGGTGACGGTGATGATGTTACGGGTGGTAGCACCCCTCCGATGTCCATGGATGATCTCAAGAATTTGGAAACAAGCTTGAAATCATCTATGGACACTCAAATGGAGGAGTTGCGTGCTATGATGAGGCAACTCTTGAATGGCAATAAGCCACCCGCCGCACCATCCCTAGAGGCTAATGCTTCCGCCGCGCATAGTGGGGAGGGCGAACAACTCACTAATGAATCCCCTTCTAAAATTGATAATGGGAAGGAGGAGTACCATGGTGTTCCATTTAAGTACTCCGTCGACCCACCTATCCCGCATCCTCATATAAACAATAGGGGTGATCCACCTAAGTTTAATCCATCTTGTTTTTCTAACTGGCAATTTCTTATGAGATCTCATATCAAGAGCGCTTCGAGCGAGCTATGGAGAATCATCGAAGTTGGCTTCAAGGCCGTCGACCCAAGCAACATGACAAGAAGAGAAGTTGTGGATGGTCAACTCAATGAGTTGGCTCTCAACATAATTCATACCGCTGTGGAGAAAAGCACATGTCTCACATCGAGCTTGCCACCACCGCCAAAGAAGCTTGGGATATTCTCACTCAAGAGTTGTCGGTAATGAGAGCATGCAAAGGAATAGATTTGAAGCTTTGAGCAACCAAGCCGAGGCTTTTTCATGATAGATGGTGAAGATCATGAATAAATGTATCGAAGACTCAAGACCCTTGTCACTCAATTTCGAGCCCTTGGTGCAACCTATGTGGATGATGCTTGGGTCAAGAGTAAGTATGTGAGTGCTCTTTGGTCGTTCGAATCCACCGACTTGAAGAGTCTCCAAGAAAGACACAACTATCACCTCATGTCATCTAATAAAGTCATGCAAGAGATGGCGACATACAAGGTGGCCGCCAAGAATGCCGAAGATGCTCGAGCCCGAGCCATTGGAATGCATAGAGGTTCTTCACTTGCTTTGAAGGCCAAGGTTGAGGAGCAAGACGATGATGATCAAGAAGATGTGTCACATTGGGATCCCAAAGAGCTTCAAGATACTCTCAAGGACTATGCGGCTCTCACATCTAAAGTCTTTTGGAAGAGTCCGTCCAAGGCAAGGGACTTTGTCAACAAGGCAAGTGGAAGGAAGGAGGGTGGCCAAAGAGTTCGTTCTTGCTACAATTGCCAAGACAAATATCACTTTGTAGCCGAGTGTCCATTTGAGAATCGAGAACTTCGTGGAGGAAAGCTTGTTAGGAAGGACAAGTCAAAGGACACCCATAAGAAACCTTTCTTCAAGAAGAATGCCATCAACAAGAAGACTCCGAGAATTGTATTGCTTGCTCAATAAGAGTACTCATCCAGGGAACAAGAAGAAGAGCCCACAAATGAAGTTACCGCCATTGCTATTGCTTATTCATCATCTCCTTCCTTATTTGAACCCCCCAATGAGAATGCCTCCAACTCCTCCGCAAGATTCTTCATGGCCAAGACCACCGAGGTATCATCTCCGTCATCTCCTAAAGCAATGAGTAATATGGATGATGCTACTAGTCTTAAAATCAAAGAGGAAATAGTTGCTTTCGATCATTTTATCACTAACATGCAAGGTGAAACAAAGAAGCTGTCGGAGATTGTTTCCAGGAACTGGGGGTGTCTCCAAGGTATCGTGTAAGGGGCTGAACACGGAGTCAAACAATCCTCAACATGCTCCGGCGACGGTGCTCGTCGGACTCGCTGCGGACGACACTGCAGAGATGGACACAAGATCTTACCCAGGTTCAGATCCCTCTTAGGGAGGTAAAACCCCTACGTCCTGCTATGGTGTATTGCACTGCTTGGAGAGGTTTACAGTACAGGAGAGCTTGGAGAGCTCGAGGTAGCTAACAATGGCTACTTGCTCGTCTTCAGATCTAGGGTTAGGGTCTACTTGAGCTGCACTAACCGAAGATCGAACCCTTTGCACGGGCGTGCCTCCCCTCCCTTTATAGGCGTCTCGGACCTCTTCTGCCCAAACATTTTGGGCGGGAAGGGTTACCACATGGCGACAATGGAGGAGGCATGGTGCACGATAAAGGTGAAGTCCACCATAAAGGTAAAGCTCGTGGACGCAGTCCATGGCAGGGGAGCGGCGTCACCAAAGCTGAAAGAGGCCACCGACCAGCCGGACGGTGGGCTGGCACTTGCTGAGGTGGGATGTGACCCATGGTGACGTCGCCCTTAGAGCGTAGCTGCAGACGGTTCCCTTATCACCAAAGAGGCAATACTCATTGTCCGCTTTGCTTGGCTCCGCTTTGTTGACTGCTTTATACATGGAAATGGCAACTGCGGCGTCGTCGTCATCGCGCGTAGGCACGCGCGTCACTCTGCACATGGCGCAGGGCCCATGTGCGCTCTGCCGCGGGGGCAGAGATGGCTTCGCGAGGAAGGAGCTCAGCGAGGCGAAAAGCCTCGCCGAGCCCTCCGGCTTGGTCCTTAGTAGAACTGCGGGTGGCGTCGGAGGCGCCTTGTCGAGTAGCGGTCCCTTGCCAAGGGAGAAAACCCTCGGCGAGGAGAACAAATCCTCGCGAGGAAAAAACCCTCACGAGGCTCGCCAGGCTGGAGAGCCTGGTCCTTAGCGAAAATCATCCAAAGAATCTTGTGGACCCTGGCAGGCCGGCCCGTGGTACCCTGGTTTCTACTGTGCCGACAGTAGCCCCCGGGCCCGCGACGGGCACGCCGAGGCCCATGGACGCAGGCGAAGCGTCGGGGGGCCAAAAATGCCTGACAGGGCCGCGACACGTGGAGCGCTGCGGTTGCACCCGCGACCACAACCTCCTCGGCTCCAACGGGCGACGTGGCGGGGCCCGCCACGACTCGGGAAGCGGTCAATAAAGCCTGGGCGCGCGGTCGGCACCCATCACTTCCCCCATAACTCCTCCTCACACTTCTCCCCACGCCTCCAATCTCTCCTTCCTCCCAGAGCTCATCGCTTCCGAGGTCTTCGTCTTCTTCCCCGATGACCAATGGCGCCCAAGAGAGCAGCCGCCGACCCAAAAGGCAAGGCCACGGTGCAGGCGGGCATGTCGGCGGCGATGGAGCGCGCTGCAGCTCTCGAGGGAGCACTGCCGCGGACGCGCGTTACCGCGGCGACGATAGCGACGGTGCGCCGCCTGGTGGCGGCGAGCACCAACGAGCATGGGGCCACCGAGATGAGGCCGGCCGGCAGCAGGCTCACCGAGACGTTCTACCCCATCTTCCTCCATACCCTCTACGCCGGCCTGGTGCCACCGTTCTCTGACTTCCTCCTGGCGATCTTGGAGGTGTACCAGATCCAACTGCTTCATCTTCATCCCAACTCCATCCTCATCCTCGCCATCTTCGCCCACTTCTGCGAGGCCTACATCGGCATCCGCCCCTCGGTGGCGCTCTTCCGCAGCTTCTATTCCCTCCGGAGCATCGCCCAGAACGAGCGGCTCGGGTGCGTCTCCTTCCGCATCGCCGACGCCAGGAGTGAGAACTACATCCCCATCGCCTGGTGCGGTGAAGACGCCATCACCAAGGTGACGAAGAAGGTGGATAAGTTCCGCGAGAAGTGGCTCTTCGTCGACGCCAAGGCCACACACCCTCTCCTGGAGGTGCCTGAGGGGCCCCCGAGGAAGTGGGCGCGCTGGGCGAGCGCGGACTTCAGGGGCTCGAGGCTTGACGCGGTGTACGAGTGTATCCGACGCATCCGCGAGGCAGGGGTCACCGGCCAGATGGTGGCGAAAGATTTCACGAGGCGCCGGATCGCTCCCCTGCAGCTGCACGCCGAGCTGGGGTGGCGGTACGACGGCAGGGGGGACGCAATGCGCCTGAGCAGGGACGGCTTCGCGCCTGAGGTACTACGCCAGATCATGGGCGTCCTCTTTGCGACGTCGGAGATCCCGTCCGCCACCAAGGAGGCGGCCAAGCCGCTCATCTGCTTCGCCGAGGAGAGCATCGAGGAGCAGCGCACGCGCATGCCCACGTTCGACGAGTGGGGAATTGTGCCCGCGGGGCAGAGGAGTCTGCTGAAGAGGAGGCCTCGAGAAGCGAAGACCCCCTCGGAGAGGGCGAGGCCTCGAGGGGTACTGACCCCGTCGGCGAGGACGCCGGCTTCTCAAGGAGTGTTCCTGCTGAGGTGGACCTCCAGGTGCTCTACTCCAGCGAAGAGGAGGGTGCCTTCCACGTCGCCTGCTCCCAGCGCGTCGGAGAGGAGGAGACGAGCGGCGGCGGGGGAGGGCGCTGCGAACCCCGCTCCAAGGCCGTCCACGACAGGAGGGCCGCAACCGCGAGAGACCCTCCTCGCTCGGAGACAGGAGCGGCTCGGGAGGAGGCCGGAGCAAGCAACACCCAGCCGCCCAAGGCGAAGAAGAGGGTGTGGGTGATGGCCGGCGAGTAAGCCCTTGATTTTTTCTTTTTTCTTTAACATCTTGCTTCTGAGGAAAACCCCCCTGAAGGATCTTCAACTTGTCTTCCTTTCAGGCAACCTGCTGAGCCCAAGAGGCGGCGGCTCCACAAGCTTGGAGAGACCGCCAGCGTCGTCGCGGAGACGCCTGCGGCCGACGAGCCGCAGCAGGCAGCTGTCCCTCCCGCGGTCGAGCACCGCACGGAGGGGGTGATGGTAGAGGAGGCCACGCCGTCGCTGATTCGGGCGGCAACTCCTCCCGCGGCGGAGCACCGCGCGGAGGGGGTGACTGTAGAGGCAGCGCCGTCGTCAACCAGGGCGGCGACTCCTCCCGTCCAGCAGGAGACGGAGGAGGAGAGGGTGGACGAGGACATCGTCCTGGAGCCGCCTCTAGAGGAGGAGGAGGCTCCCTCGAGAAGGGCTGACGCGCCCGAGGCCGCGGCGGACGCGGCCATCACAGAGGGGACCGGAGGCGCCCCGGAGGAGCAGGAGGCGGAGGCACCGCCGGAGCCCACCGGCGCTGAAGCTGAGCGCGAGAGGGCGCCCAGCCCCCAGAGGGCAACCGAAGCGAGCGCCGAGGGAGGCGCCCCCACAAGCCCCCGGACCGCACCAGAGGCGGTCGTGGGCCCGAGGCAGGCGGCCCCGGGTGCCTCGACGAGGATCGAGGACTCCGCACCCAGCAGTAGTGCGGGAGCCTTGGCGCTGCAGGGGTCGCAGCGCCAAGCAGTTCGTCACCGGTTCATCCTCAACCAGGCGCGGCGGGCACTCGACGGGCTGGAGGAGCAGCTCGCCGAAGAAGAAAATGCCCTGGCAGAAGAAAAGGCAAGGCTCAGCGAGGCCTGGGCCCTTCTCCACGAGAGGGTGGAGGTGTGCCGCCGGTGGGACGCGGCGGCCCAGGCGGAGCGCCAAGAGGCCCTCCGCTTCGCCAAGGAGACCCGCGACAGCGTCAAGCGGGAGGCGCAGGAGGTGATGGAAGAGCTCGACGCCGCCAGGGAAGCGCTCGAGGTGGAGGCCGCCTCCAAGCATGACGAGCTAGCGGCCGCGGAGCAGAAGTTTGCTGCTGACTCCGAGGTCGCCAGGGCCAGCCTGAAGGAGCTCCGCAAGCTGCTAGATGCCCGCGAGGGGCAGCTGGCATCTCGCGAGGCAGAGCTGAAGCGGCGCGAGGAGGAGCTCTCCCTCCGCGAGAAGGAGCTGCACAGGCGCGAGGAGCAGGTCCAGCTGCTCGAGAAGGACCAGGCCACCCGCGAGGGGCAGCTGCAGGAGCGCGAGGGCCGGGTGGCCACTGACGAAGCCAACCTCGCGGCGGAGCGGAAGAGGCTCCAAGAAGAGGCTGACCTCAAAGTCAAGCTCATCCGCGAGAGCCTCGCCAAAGAATATGACGAGAAGGCCACGAAGCAGGAGGACCGCTTCACGACCAAGCGCAAGGAGTTCGAAAAACGCATCAAGGAGCTCGAGCAGGAGGAGAAGCGGTTGACCTCTTGCCTCGAGGTCTCCCGGGAGGCCCAGGCTCGCGCGGAGGGGAACGCCATCGCCCTGGAGAGAGACCTGGACGAGCTCCGGCAGCAGGTGGGGCCGGCCGCGGCTCTGGCGGAGCAGGCACGGGACCAGCGCGCGGTTGGCCGGTCCATGACGCGCCAGCGCCAGAGCATCCTCCAGAGCTTGGTGAGCCGTGCGCACGCGGTCGGGGACGATCTGAGGATCGACGTCCCCTCCTTCTCCGCAGCGACCGACGATGAAACCACATATTCGTACTTCTTCGAGCAATTCCTCGGGAGGCTTGAAGGGGTCGCAAAGGGTTTTGACGAGCGCGTCGTGGAGGAGAGCCGCGAGCTCCTTGTCGTCGCCGTCACCAACATCTTCAGCAACCTCGTGAGGCTCCAGCCCTCACTTGACCTTAAGGATGTGATGGCACCGCCAAGGCCCATCAGCAACAGGGCGCGGGAGACCGCCACGCAGGCCGCCGTCGCGTTCGCCAAGAAGTTCGACCAAGTCGTGATCGAAGGCGACGACGAGGAGGAAGCTCTGGAGGAGGCGGAAACCGCCGTGGACAAGGCAGGCACCTCAGGAGGCGCAACGGCTTGAACTCCTGCATCTGGACGTGTAGAGGCACAGACTAGATTAGCATTCATTTTGGTTGTAAACTTTGTAAAAACTTGTCGAGTTATATTGGAGTGTGCTTGTGAATGTCCCTCGGGAAGCCTTTGTCTTTCCTCCTCATGTCTTTTTCACTCTACGTCTTAGGACCCTCTCTTAGCGCTACACCACCGCCGCTTCGGTATGTGAGAGTCAGTGCTCCACAAGGCCGGGGGGTGCGTGAGGCCTCAAGAAGTAAGAGCTCCTCGAAGCGCGATGCTTGGGGCCCCCCTTCGACGTGCAAGCAGCCCATGAGGCATAGGAGAGAGAAAAGAGACTCGAGGGGCAAAAACCAGCGAGAGGGAATTCGAACGAATGTTTAGACTTAGCTTGACGAGGTGTTTTCGCCTTGGAGAGGGTGTTGGTTCCCTGGCGAGGCGTTGTTGCCTTGGAGAGGGTGCCTGATGCTTGTTTCCTGCACTTGGACAGATAGGCATACCCACAAGCAATAGATAGCTAGATAACTTGCGCTCGTAGGTTCCTTCATGTGTGTCTCACGAGGAGAACAAGCACCAAGGTTTTTGGTGATCCTTGGTGAGTTGACGTGCGTGGGAGCTGACCCATGAGTTCAGAGCTCCTTGGGAGTTGACATGCATGAGAGCTGACCCGCAAGTTCAGAGCTCGGATCCCTTGGGTTTGAGGCGCTGCCGGGATGCTCCCGTGGCATGGCACCATACTAGCCCCCGCTCGTGAGATACACAGGAGGGATCACACGAGCGAGAATAAATAGCAATAACAGCTTACCCAAGCCGCAAAATACGCTGGCGCGATGCGCAAGAGGTCAAAATGACCTGAAATAGATGTTCATTACACTGGCGTGGCCAGAAATTTTTCCTTCTTTGATGATGAAGTCTTGCTTCTCTGGCGCCTGACGCCGCGCCTTTTACTTCACGGGGCGTGCGTTTGGACACACGGCTAAGTGGTGCTCGATCACCTCCCTCGGTACTCCGGACATATCTGACGGTGTCCAAGCGAACATGTCAGAGTTTGCCCTGAGGAAGGCGACGAGCGCGCTTTCCTATTTGGGAGGCAGGTTGGCGCCGATGGTGACGCTAGCCCCCGAGTCGTTTGCCTCCAGAGACACTTGCTTTGTCACGGCCTTCTCCTGAGAGAACAGCTGCTTCTTCTTCGCGGGGGGCCTCGGGAGGGGTTCTTCGTCCTCGTCGGCAGGGGACGCCACTGCGGCAGCCTTGTAAGCCACTTGCGCGGCGTACACGGCGTCAGAGACCACGCCGCGGATGACGATGGTGCCACTGGAGCCAGGGAGCTTGACGAGGTTGTAGGCGTGGTGGGTGACCGCCATGAACTTGGCAAGGGCGGGGTAGCCGAGGATGGCGTTGTAGGGCAGGCCGATGTGCGCGACGTCGAAGTCGATCAGCTCGGTGCGGTAGTTGGTCTGGGTGCCGAAAGTGACCGCAAGCCTCACTTGCCCCAGAGGCGTCGTGAGGCCCTCCGTCACCCCCGAGAAGGGCCTGGTGGGCATGAGCCGCTCGTAGGGCACCTGCAACTTCTCGAATGTCTTGACGGAGATAACGTTGAGGCCAGCACCCCCATCAATGAGCGTCTTAGAGACGGCGATGTTGTTGATGGTGGGAGTGCAGACCAACGGGATGGTGCCAACGGTTGAGGTGGACTTGGGGTGGTCGGTGGAGTCAAAGGTGATGGGGTGCTCAGACCACTTGAGAGGCCTAGAGGCCTCGACCCCGGGAAGGGCTGCTGCAAGCTCGCGAGCGAATTGCTTGAAGTGGCGGTTGGAGCGAGGGGCCTGAGCCCCGCCAAGGATGCAAGCGGCCCCGCGAGGCACCTGGTAGCCCTCATCAGCCTCAGCAGGCAGGTTGTCGTTCGCGGGCTGTACGGCATTGGCCTGGGGGTTCTGCTGGTAGTTGTCGTTGTAGTTGTTGTTCCAGCGTCGCCCCCCGCGGCCGCCGCGGCCTCCGCGGCAGCTTCGCGAGCCTCGCGAAGCCTCTTGATGTCGTAGCAGTCCTCGGTGGCGTGAGAATGCCTGTTGTGGTAGATGCAGAAGGGACGATCATCCTTCTTCTCAGGTCCCGCGGCTGGAGCGGCAGCTTGGCGAGGCTGCTTAGCGTCGGGCTCGGCTGCGAGGACCGCCATAGTCTTGCGCTTCTCCGAGGATTTCTTCTTTTTGGACCCCTCGGCGGGGTCCCCTGGCTTGTTCTTGACGAACAAGCGGCCCTCTTCAGCCTTGGCGCACTTGTCTGCCAAGTCGAAGAGCTTGACGACGGTGGCGATGTTGTCGTGGATGCCAAGCTTCTCGAGCATCCGCACGTCTGTCACTCCAGCTTGAAAGGCTGAAATGACCTGCGCGTCGGTGGCGTTGGGGATCTTGTTCCGCACCTGGTTAAAGCGCTGGATGTACTTGCAGAGGGTCTCGCCGGGCTTCTGACGCACGGCGCGGAGGTCGTTGTAGGTGAGGCCGCGCTCATACGTGCCCTTGAAGTTGGCGACGAAGCATCGGCAGAGCTCCTCCCAAGAGTTGATGGACTCGGCGGGGAGGTTCGTGAGCCATGAGGACGCGGAGTCCTTGAGGGCCATGGGGAACCAGTTCGCCATGACCTTGTCGTCGCCCTCGGCGGCCTGGATGGCCAGAGTGTAGAGCTGCAGGAACTCCAGGGGGTTATTCTTGCCGTCGTAGCGCGGAGGCAGGTCTGGCCGGAACTTGACGGGCCACACGACGCGACGGAGGGTGCGAGTGAATGCAGCCGTCGTGCCGTATGTGACCGTGCCGTTGGCGAGGGTGGCGCGGAGGTGGCGCCCGGCGGCGGCGACGTCCTGGACGGCGCGGTTGCGGCATTCCTACCCGCGCTCGATGCTCACGCGTGCATCCTCAGGGGCTCGCTGCACGATTTGGCAGTCGTGCGGCGACGACGCGTGCGATGCAGCGCGGTTGTCGCGAGGAGGAGCCCCTGCTGGAGCAGGTTGCGGTGCAACCGGTGGAGCTGGAGCAGGTGCAGGATGGAGAGGAGGCGCGGGAGGGGCGCCTTGCGCCACATCCCCACGCGGCCCGAAGGAACCAGCGAATGGGACGAGGCAGGGGCGGCGACGCGAGCAGCGCCGACGAGCTTCGAGAGGCGGTTGAGCCAGCCCTCCTGGGCCTCCGGCGTAGGACGATACTGCAGTAGCTCCTGCGCCATGAGAAGCGCAGTTGCCGGACTGGGCGCAGGGCGGCCCAGCGAGGAGGCAGCACGGTCCCGCGACGGGTGCAGAGAGGAAGCCTCCTCTTCGCCGAGGTCGTCCTCAGCGTGGTCGTCGTCCTCCGGGTGCCCGTCGCGGGGCTCGGGGTCGACGCGGCGTCTGGAGCAGAGCTCCCACGCGGGCAGCCGCGCGGGCGGCCTGCGGGAGCGGTGGCGGCGCTAGCCGTCCGGCGAGCGAGACGTTCGGCACGAGAGCCGGCCATGGCTGTGCCGAGGATGAAGATGCGCCTCAGCCCCCTACCTGGCGCGCCAAATGTCGGAGATTGTTCCCAGGAACTGGGGGTGTCTCCAAGGTATCGTGTAAGGGGCTGAACACGGAGTCAAACAATCCTCAACATGCTCCGGCGACGGTGCTCGTCGGACTCGCTGCGGACGACACTGCAGAGATGGACACAAGATCTTACCCAGGTTCAGGGCCCTCTTTGGGAGGTAAAACCCCTACGTCCTGCTATGGTGTATTGCACTGCTTGGAGAGGTTTACAGTACAGGAGAGCTTGGAGAGCTCGAGGTAGCTAACAATGGCTACTTGCTCGTCTTCAGATCTAGGGTTAGGGTCTACTTGAGCTGCACTAACCGAAGATCGAACCCTTTGCACGGGCGTGCCTCCCCTCCCTTTATAGGCGTCTCGGACCTCTTCTGCCCAAACATTTTGGGCGGGAAGGGTTACCACATGGCGACAATGGAGGAGGCACAGTGCACGATAAAGGTGAAGTCCACCATAAAGGTAAAGCTCGTGGACGCGGTCCATGGCAGGGGAGCGGCGTCACAAAAGCTGAAAGAGGCCACCGACCAGCCGGACGGTGGGCTGGCGCTTGCTGAGGTGGGATGTGATCCATGGTAACGTCGCCCTTGGAGCGTAGCTGCAGACGGTTCCCTTATCACCAAGAGGCAATACTCGTTGTCCGCTTTGCTTGGCTCCGCTTTGTTGACTGCTTTATACATGGAAATGGCAACTGCGGCGTCGTCGTCATCGCGCGTAGGCACGCGCGTCACTCTGCACATGGCGCAGGGCCCATGTGCGCTCTGCCGCGGGGGCAGAGATGGCTTCGCGAGGAAGGAGCTCGGCGAGGCGAAAAGCCTCGCCGAGCCCTCCGGCTTGGTCCTTAGCAGAACTGCGGGTGGCGTCGGAGACGCCTTGTCGAGTAGCGGTCCCTCGCCAAGGGAGAAAACCCTCGGCGAGGAGAACAGATCCCTCGCGAGGAAAAACCCTCGCGAGGCTCGCCAGGCTGGAGAGCCTGGTCCTTAGCGAAAATCATCCAAAGAATCTTGTGGGCCCAGGCAGGCCGGCCCGTGGTACCCTGGTTTCCACTGTGCCGACAGAAGCATGTTGAGGCTCTTATGAGTCAATATGGTGAAGCTCAAGAAATGCTTGAGATCAAGGGTAAGATTGAAAGAGAGGATGCTATGGAAATTGCATCCTTGAAAGACAATCTTGAAGAAGAGCATGAGCTTAGAGTTTCTCTAGAGCAACAACTAGAATCTATAGAAGAATCAAATGATGTAATTGTTGCTAAACTCATTAAGGAACGTGATCATGCAATTGCTAAATACAAAGCATGTAAGAAAGAAAAGGTCGAGCTTGGTGTTGGTCATTCTAGACTAACCGAGGAGCTAGAGAAGCTCTCCAAGGCCCACAAAGCATTGGAGAGTGAACACTCTACCCTCACTAAGTCGTATGAACAACTTCAAGCTCAACCGCCTAAAAATAATATGCCTAGTTCCTCCACTCCCATTACTTGTGATCATGCAAATATCATTGAGGAAAATGCTAGGTTGAAGATCAATCTTGCTAAGGCCATCTCCCTAGGTAAGAAACCGTTTGTTACTTGACAAAAGGGGAGAGTTGGTCTTGGGTTCGTTGAGGAGCAAAAGGAAAAAGAGGGTTTCATGAAGGATGCTAGAGCTCCCCAAGCAAAGAAGACCCCTCAAGCTAAGAAGGCCAACATTTCTAGTGCTCCTCAAGCAAAGAAGATACCCCAAGCTAAGAAGGTCAACATTGCTAGTGGGAGTGCCACAAGGGGCAAAACCACTAGTGATGACTTTGCGGGAAAGACTAACCCACACTACATTATATTTGTTGATTATTATGGGGATGTCTATGCTAAGTTTGTTGGTCCTAGAAATATGCCTATTGCTCATTCTATTTGGGTTCCTAAGACCCTTGTTGCTAACAAAAGAGGACCCATTGAGAAATGGGGACCTAAATCAAAGCAATTATCTCTTGTAGGACTATGCTTCGGGTGGGTCAAAATGGGTGCTTGATAGTGGATGCACAAAACATATGACTGGAAGCAAGGAATTAATGACGGAGTTGAGACCAAATCTAAATGAAGGAACCGTCACTTATGGAGATCGATCAAAATCCGAGGTATTGGGCTTTGGGAAGGTGGCAATCGCTAGGGATATCACCCTAGTGAATGTCATGCTTGTCAAAGACCTTGGTTTTAATTTACTTTCCGTTCGTGCACTTAATAAGATGGGTTTCGCCGTCTTCTTTGATATTGACGTTGTGGTACTCTTGTGGAGCAAGACTCTAAAGGTCGCTTTCGTTGGGTACGTCGAGGATGATTTTTTTGTGGTTGACTTTTCGGGGAAAACCACTTCAAATTCGATGTGCCTATTCGGAAAGGCCGACAAGGGTTGGTTGTGGCATCGCCGCCTAGCCCATGTCAACATGAGAACTTTGCAAAGTCTCCACAAGGGTGGCCACATTCTTGGACTAAAAGAAGATATCTCTTTTGCCAAAGATCGTGTTTGTAGGGCTTGTGTTGAAGGCAAGATGCATGATTCTCCTCACCCTTCCAAGACTATTATTTCATCCAAGAGGATCTTGGAGCTCCTCCATGTGGATATTTTTGGTGCCGTTCCCGAAGCAAGTCTAGGTGGGAAGAAGTATTGCTTGGTGATTGTTGATGACTATTCAAGATTCACTTGGGTTTATTTCTTCAAGTCGAAGAGTGAGACCCAACAAACCTTCATCGACTTCTCCATTGAAATGCAACGTCAACACAATGTCCCCATATTAGCAATTAGAAGTGATAATGGCTCCGAGTTCAAGAACTACACCCTCAATGAGTTTCTTAGTGAAGAGGGCATTCGTCATCAATATTCCGCAACCTATACCCTCAAAAAAATGGTGTAGCTGAGAGGAAGAACCGGACTCTTATGGATATAGCAAGGTCCATGTTAGCGGAGTTTAAGACTCCGTTGAGTTTTTGGGCGGAGGCTATATCCACGGCATGTCACTCATCCAACCGGCTCTACTTCCGCAAAGGGTTGAACAAGACCCCCTATGAGATCCTCACCGGCAACAAACCTAACATCTCCTACTTCTGTGTCTTCGGTTGTAAGTGTTTCTATTTGATCAAAGGTTGTCGCTTAACTAAATTCGAATCTAAATCTCTAGAGGGTATTTTTGTTGGTTACGGTGCCGAATCCCACACTTATAGAATCTATGATAAAGCCTCACGGCGTATCATAGAATCTTGTAGTGTGGTGTTCGAGGAAAATGACGGCTCCCAAGTGGCGCAATTTCATGTTTCCGATGTAGATGATGAAATTCCTCAAGAAGCCATAAGAAGAATGGGTGTGGGATTTTTCCGTCCCGTTGAGGAACCCCTTGTGGTGGATCGAGAAGAACAATGCTCTACTCAAGTGGAGCCTTCGTCTTCATCAGATTTACAAGCAACTGCTGCTGGAGCCAATGATGCACCTGATCAAAGACAAGCTCAAGACCCTCAACAATCTGTTCTGCCTCTTGTCGCCAGGCCGGAGTCTCCGGCCATCTTGACCGGAGAATCCGGTGGGCCGGAGATTCCGGTGCCCCAGGCCGGAGACTCCGGTCTACATCAAGCAGAAGGGAGTTCGGCTCAAGATCTTGGTCCTTCCACCTCTTCCAATAATGATGATATGCTTTCTGAGGATCAAGGACAACTCACCGGTCAAGGCGGGGACTCAAATGATCAAGTGATTCCTCCAAGATGCAATGAGGATATCGAAGCAAGTCGTCGAGCTAGAGTTGAAAGAACCATGGCACGTCGTGAACATTTCCTTGAGAAGGTGATTGGTGATGTGAGAGGCAAAGTGTCCACCTGGAGGCAATTGGCGAACTTTAGTGATCATCAAGCTCATATTGCCATGATAGAACCGAAGAAAGTGTCCGAAGCTCTTGAAGATCCGGATTTGTTGCAAGCCATGCATGAAGAACTCAACAATTTCGAGCGCAATAAAGTTTGGAAGTTAGTTGAGAAGCCTAAGGAGTGCCGCAATGTTATCGGTACAAAATGGATTTTCAAGAATAAGCAAGATGAACATGGCATGGTTGTGAGGAACAAGGCTAGATTGGTGGCTCAAGGGTTCTCTCAAGTTGAAGGCATTGATTTTGAAGAGACCTATGCTCCCGTGGCTCGCCTTGAGTCCATCTGTATCCTTCTTGCTTATGCATCTCGTTATAACTTTAAATTGCAACAAATGGATGTTAAAAGTGCCTTTCTCAATGGACCTTTAAAGGAGTTGGTGTTCGTTAAGCAACCCCCGAGGTTCGAGGACCCCAACTTCTGTAACCACGTCTACAATCTTGATAAGGCGCTCTATGGACTTAAGCAAGCACCACGTGCGTGGTATGAGCACCTTAGAGAGTTATTATTAGACCGTGGATTTGAAGTTGGGCAAATTGACCCCACTCTTTTTACTAAGAGGGTTAAAGGGGAGCTTGTCGTATGCCAATTATATGTTGATGATATTATATTTGGCTCGTCTAACAAAGCTTTTAATGATGAATTTTCAAAGCTTATGACCGATAGGTTTGAGATGTCTATGATGGGTGAGTTGAAGTTCTTCCTTGGATTTGAGATCAAGCAATTGAGAGGAGGGACTTTCATTAGCCAAGCAAAGTATATTCAAGACATGCTCAAGAGGTTCAATATGGTGGATGCTAAGGAGAAGAAGACTCCTATGGATACCAAATGCCATCTACAACTTAACCCAAAGGGTATAGATGTGGATCAAAAGCTCTACCACTCCATGATTGGTTCGTTGCTTTACCTTTGTGCATCTAGACCCAATATTGTGTTGAGTATAGGTGTGTGTGCAAGGTATCAAGCGGCTCCTAAGGAAAGCCACATGTTGGCGGTCAAAAGAATCCTACGATATTTGGTTCATACCCCAAGGTTTGGTTTGTGGTACCCAAGGGATTCATCTTTCACTCTTCGTGGGTTCACGGATTCGGATTGGGCCGGTGATCAAGATGATAGGAAATCAACTTCCGGGGCTTGCCAATTTCTTGGTAGGTCCTTGGTGAGTTGGTCTTCTAAGAAGCAAAATTGTATTTCACTCTCCACCGCCGAAGCCGAGTATGTGGCCGCCGCTAGTGCATGCACTCAATTGTTATGGATGAGGCAAACTTTAAAGGAATACGGTGTCAATTGTGACAAAGTGCCTCTTTTGTGTGACAATGAGAGTGCTATCAAGATCGCCTACAACCCGGTGCAACACTCAAGAACCAAGCATATTGAGATTCTCCATCATTTCATTCGAGATCATGTTGCCCGTGGAGACATTGAGCTAGCTTATGTGCCAACCAAAGACCAACTTGTCGATATTTTCACGAAGCCACTTGATGAAGCAAGATTCACTTATTTGAGGAATGAGCTAAATATCGTGGATTCGAGGAGTTTGGCTTGACCATCTTGCACACACATCTATAGGTTGACTCAATATTTGGTTTAGGTGTGGGCATGAATTTAGGGGGAGTGTTGTCCTAATAATTTGGGCTCTCCCTCCCCCCAATATGCCTAAAGTAAAATTTCATTTGTCTCTATTTTCAAATTCATGAATTGTGAGCTTAAATGACGAGTGTTGGTTATGGACCCAAGATATATCTTCGCGGTGTCATGCCATAAACTCTTACATGGTGGCCTAGGCCACCGACCTCTTCCTTATGAAGAGTTGGTTCTTTTGGTGTTTTATTGGTTTTTATTTGCAAATCTCTTGTTCTTATGGGAAACTCACTCAATCTTGGCATTTATTGATTTTGGCGTTTGCAAGTTGAGTGTGAAGTACCATCCCAGTTTGTGAAGTCTATCCCAAGCCTCTCCTTGCCCCAAAACTTGCTCCTCTTGCCACATACATGTCCAACACTAAACCTGGCTTTTCTGTGCTGTGGGGGCTGGAGACTCCGGTGTGTGACACCGGAGACTCCGGTCTGAGCAGAGTGTCCGCCCTAAGCCCTGGAGACACCGGAACCCCGGAGACTCTGGTGTGCTTAGGCCGGAGACTCCAGTCTCGGCGTTTTCCAGGGGGTCCAAAAGGGGATCGGGGTGGGGGTTGATTCACAACTCCCTCTCCACCCCCGACTCCAACCTCTCCCCTGCTGCCGCCCCAGCCTGGAGAAGCACCTCCGGTCGCTCCCCACCGCCGGAATCCGCCATCCAGCCGGCCTCCCCTCCTCTCCCAACGTTGGGGAACCCTCTCCCCACCATTGGTGACCTCCACCATGTCGAGCAGCGGTACTTTCCTCTCTCCCTCTCTAGGTTTCTTCCTAGATCTTGGATAGAGTGTGTAGTGATGCTCCCTATGGTGTAGAATCTTTTGCTGGCTCCTTTTCATCTCAATGTATCAGTTTTAGAATCTTTAGCATCAAGTTTTGACCTAACCCTAGATTCTCAGCCTCAGGGCCGGAGACTCCGGTCTGTACCAGACCGGAGACTCCGGTTCGGCCGGAATCTCTGGCCCCTGAGACCGGAATCTCCGGTGTAGATCATCTTTTGGTGCTTTCGATTCTCCAATTGATGCATCTTTTTCCCTCCTGGACATGTATGCTCATCCCCATGCTACCCCCTCTCTGTTTATTCACAGGTTCTTCGCGTATCAAGAAACTTAGTTACAATCCCAATAAAGTGACTCGGAAAGAAAAGAGGGGTACTCGGGCCTATTTGGACCCAACCGAGGATGGTGGCTGGGTTCAGCGTGACAGAGGAGCAGCTGCTAGAGAGGCTGCGCAGAAAAGGGCTGAGGAGGCTTTTCTTGAAGAAGAGAGGTCAAAGAAGGCGAGGTTTGACAATTTGACCACCGTAATCAGAATGGGTAAATCTGAGTTTCGGTCCATGAGGATGCAGCCTTTCTTTGACTTGCCACAAAATTCCACCAACCCTCACTTTTGGAGAAGAGAGCAACAGTTAGTGATGAAGGACATTTATGACAAGCTGTCGGGACCAACATTGTATGTGTGCAAAAGGTACTCAATCTCTCCGCTCTGAGCACCAAACCGTATTTTCAAGAGGCCGTATGGATTGTTCGTAAGCTTGGGTTGGAGCATCTCATGGCCCTTCAACAAAACTATGATATCAAGTTGGTGCATCAGTTCTTCGCTACAGTTCAGTTTGGGCAGGATGAAGATGTTTCCTTGACTTGGATGACCGGGCCCATCAAATGCGTGTCCTCCATGTGAAGGTTTGGTGAATTGCTTGGTTATGTGTTCCGCAAGGGTGAAGCCTCTCAAGGAAGGATTATGCACACGGAAGGGGTTCAATATGATAAGGGCAAGATGACACCGCTCTATCTCAACAAGTCCGCCGTTGGTTCCAACAAAGATCTCCTTCCCACCTTCAACATTCTCCTCCGCATGTTTAGATGCAACATTGCACCTCAAGCCAGGAATGTGGATGCCATTCGTGGAGGGCTTGTCAACCTTCTCATTCATTCCTATGCGGTGCTTCAAGCCGGAGTCAATTGCCAAGGTTATGAGATTGATGTGATGGATTTCATCAAGTGTGAATTGCATTGGGCTGTCCATGAGATGAAGAATCCGATATATGCACCTTATGTTATGAAGCTTATTCTTGACCAAGTGCCCAATCTCAATCTTCAAGTTCTCAAGCATGACAAGCCTTCTTCGTCTAGTGCTCCCTCTCATGTCCCGTTTGCCTCAAGTGAAGAAGAAGAAGAAGATGTTGCTCCCGTTCGAAGGAGAAGTAAGAATGCCGAACCCCCCTCCTGGCTTTGCAAGGGCAAGGCTGATGTGGCAAGAAGGTAAAGAAGCTCTCGTGGTTTGAAAAGGTGATGCTTAGCATGAATGTGTGCCTCCACAAGGAAAATTACCAAGCTCACAAGGAAAGGAAGTTGATTATCTCCAATCAAAACAAGTTATACAAGGAGTTGGAGAAGAAGAGGGACAAGACTCCTCCAATGGTTGTCGAAGAGGAGCAACAATCCTCCGAAAGTGAGAAGACTGTGATCTATGACCGATGGCATGCAAATCAATTCCCTTGGGCTGATTTTGACTTTGAGGAGGTGTCCTGCATGCCTTCTTCCTCGCGCAATACCGGCAAGGCTCCAATGGTTCATAGGGAGATTGAAGAGGATGATGATGACGAGGCTAGTGGATCGGAGTATGATGATGATGATGCCACCAAGGAGGACTCCGAGTGATCTTCAAGGGATCTTTAGCATTATTCGTGGGATTTGCATGGGTCGGGCACAAGCATTTGCTTTTATCATTCCTTGAGAACTTGTGTCCCTTTATATTTGTGTTGAACCTTATGTGTTAAGAGTTGAACTTTATTTGCTTTATTTGCTACTTCTATGTGAGTTGTGGATCTTGGTGTCTTTTTATTCTTGAAGAGACATGATATCGGATATTATCTATGGTTGAGTTATTTGTGAGGTGAGATATGTATTGGAACAACATCAACATTTTATTCTCATGCACAAGGTATGATTGTTAACACAAAACTCAACCCTTATAATGTCATGTCTCTTTGTCATATATATATCATATCATGTCATATTTATTTGTGGCATCCTCTTCCTATATGTGTGTGTCTCTTTATGTGTGTCTTGATTGATATGCACACATTTAGGGGGAGGTGCTATTTTTTTTACATGATATGGTCTATTTGTTTGCAAATCCTAGTGTTGTCATCTAACACCAAAAAAGGGGGAGATTGAAAGAGCATTTCCTAAACCTATTGATTTTGTGTGTTAGTTAACAACACTAGTGATCATCTGATATGATGCTAAGTGGTGCAGGTTAATTGTCATATTTCTACCCTAAGCATCAACCACCAAAAGGGAAGTTTTGGCAGGGTTTATTTGCTGCAGGACAATTCTAGGCCGGAGTCTCCGGTCTACCTGGGACGTAGTCTCCGGCCCCTGGATTTCCCTGCCTTGTGCCAAGTTGTGGTGCGGCTCTGTTAACACTCCGGAGCATCACCGGAGGATGCCCGGAGTCTCCGGGAGGTCGGAGTTTCCGGCCCTTGGTGACCGGAGTCTCCGGCCTGTTGAGCGTCATCGACAAAGTCTTCGCTGGGGTGCGGAGTCTCCGCCCGCACCGGAGTCTCCGGTCCCCCTGACCGGAGTCTCCGGCCCTTCCCCGAGTGAACCAAGTGTGGTGCGGTTCTGGTGCCAGTCCGGAGGGACCCCGGAAGGAGCCCGGAGTATCCGGCCTACACCGGAGTCTCCGGCCCACTTAGGCCGGAGTCTCCGGCCCTAGTGGACTCCAACGGCTAGAAATTTCAGAGGGGTATAAATACCCCTCCACCTACCTCAAGACAGCCAGCTCGTCCAGCATTTAAGAATCCTAATATCTGAGAGCTCAAAATCGATAGATCTCCTAATTCCTCCATCCAAACTCGTTGTTCTTTGGAGGATTGAATGAGAAGACCCGGATCTACATCTTCGCCAAGCTGTTCTTCATTTCCCCCTCATTCTCTTGAGGATTTTGTTTCTAGGGTTAGCATTGTGTTACCCTAGAAGTCTTGTGCTTACTACTTGTTGTAATTGTGACAGATGTGTTGATTTGGGAGCTCCCAATTAAGTTGTGGGTGTGTGCCCCAAAACATTGTAAAGGCTCCGGATTCCGCCTTGAAGGATTCCGATAGTGGAAGGTGAACCAAACCCTCGGGTGCGGTTCATCGGAGAATAGGGTGAGGCCTGTGTGGCATCTTGAGTAGGCCTCTTGTGGCAAGCTCACACCCCTCCAACGAGACGTACTCCCTTAACAGGGAGGAACTCAGGAATACATCCTTGTCTCCGCGTGCTTCTACTTTCGGTTATCTCTTTCACTTTGTTGTCTTTACTTGTTTCGTTAATTGCCTAGTTGTTTTAGTTTGCTTCTCATATAGGTAAATTCACCGTAGTTGCATATCTAGAGAATTTACCTTTGTGTTAAGCCTAAAATTGAAAAGAATTAAAAATTAGTGTAGCACCTATTCCCCCCCCCCCCCCCCCTCTAGGTGCCCATATGATCCTTTCACCTTCGGCTTCAGCGAAGGTAGCTGGCTCTCCTGATGGCGTGAGGAGGAGACGCTCGGCCCTCCCTGGGTTCACTGCGTCAGGTGTGTACAAGTCCAGCACACCAGTGGCGGAGCCACATTGAGACATGTGTGGTCAGTTGACCACACAGGTTTTTGACAATTCCTTTGCATACAAGTATGAGTCATCAAGAAAATTTAAAAAAACTAGTAAAAGCACATCTATTTGACATCACAAATTTTAAATGACAACACATGCTTCAAGTTCTGGCTCCGCCGCTGCAGCACACGACGGTACCGGTGCTCCACGTTTGGGTCGTCGTCGGCGTTGAGTCCAGGATCCTCACTTGATGGAGGTGTCACGAACTGGACCGGGTGTGCACTCACAGGGGCTGCTGGTGTCAAGGTGCTCGAGGGAGTCGTGGACTCCGCTGGCGACAGCACTGAACCAGGAGATTCAGGTATTGGCGGCGTCGGGGGCACTGAAGGAGAGACCGCGACAGGAGTTTGTGCCCCCTCCTCTGTTGCAGCAGGCAGGGGTTGCGGCATCACCCAGTTGTCGACGATGAGGGTGCTGCCATTGGGCTCCCCCCAATCCCAGCCCGTGCCCTCGTCGAAAACGACGTCGCGGGACACATGAACTCGGTTGTTCACCGGGTCGAAGAGGCGATAGGCCTTGCCACTAGTCTCGTACCCGAGCATCACCATTAGCTTGCTCCGATCATCGAGTTTCTTCATACCTGGCCTTGTCTCCTTCGCGTGTGCCCTGCAGCCAAACACACGGAAGTAATGCACAGTTGGCTTTACGCCGTGCCATGCTTCATGCGGTGTCCTTCCCTCCAAGCTCCTAGTGAACGACCGGTTCAGGATGTGGACGGCCGTCAGTGCTGCTTCTCCCCAAAATTCAGCTGGCATGGCCGTTGCCTTGAGCATGCATCTGACAGCGCCGACGACAGTCTGATTACGCCTCTCGACCACTCCATTTTGCTGCGGTGAGTAGGGGGCGGTGAGATGGCGCTTGAGGCCACGCGCACCAGTCCGCGAACTCATTCGCGGTGAACTCTCCACCTCGGTCGGTGCGGAGAACACGCAATGGACGCCGTGACTCCACCTCAGCTTCAGCCTTGAAGCGGCGAATGACAGTGGCCGCCTCGTCCTTTGTCTTGAGCAGGGTCAGCCACATGTACCTGCTGTAGTCGTCGACGAGCAGGATGAAGTAGCGCTTGCCACCGTGTGTCGCCAGCGTGATGGGGCCGCACAGGTCGCCGTGAACGAGCTCGAGCGGCGCCGTGGCTCGGTACTTGGCCGTCGCAGGGAACGGAGCGCGACGGTGTTTGCCAGTGAGGCACGCCTCGCAGAGCTGCTCGACGTGTCTCACGGCAGGTAAGCCGCACACCATCCCCTTCCTCGACAGCTTCTCCAGGCCCTCAAAGCTCTGATGGGCGAAGCGCGCATGCCAACACCACGCCTCGTCCTCCACATGCGCTGACAAACACACAGGCTGCACTGTCTGAAGATGAGCAAAGTACAACCGATTCTTAGAGCGAGGTACCTTGGTGATCAGTTTCGGATCATTGTCGCGGATGGACATGAAGCCGTGCTCGACGTGGGTGGGGTAGCCGATCTCGTCCAGTTGCCCGACGCTGACGATGTTGGATTTCAGACGAGGGATCCAGTACACGCTCGTTAGTGCCCAGTGGCGCTCGTTGTCGATGGCGAACAGAACGGTGCCGCGCCCGTGGATCTCGACGGCCGATCCATCGCCGAAGCGAACCGTGCCGGAGATGTTCTTGACCAGCTCGGAGAACATAGAGGTGTCGCCGGTCATGTGGTTGGACGCCCCCGTGTCGAGGCACCATGCCTCGTCGGTGTCGTTCGCCGAGCTCCTGAACTGAACATGTGCGTACTCCTCGTTCAGGTGCACCTGCTCCCCCATGCTTGGCGCCTCCGAGCCGCGAGCCACGGCCATCATGCCATGCGCGACGAGGGCTTGAGCAGGTACAGGCGGCTCGATCTCGGCGACGGTGGCCATGTGCAGACTTGGCTCACCTTCTTTAGTCAGCGTGAGATTCGCCGCTGCCGCGGCCAGATCACGCTTCTTCTTGCGACATTCGCGGGCCCAGTGCCCCTTTTTGCCGCAGTAGCGGCACTTCTCCCGATCGACGTCGTTGCCGGTGCCGGGCGGCGTCGTGGACTTGGGCGGAGTCTGCCCATCTTTGCGCCCGCCGCTGCTGTCGCGACGGTCACCGGAAACGGCGTTCCCGTTCCAGCCAGAGCCACCGCCACGGCTCTGCTTCTTCTTCTCCTCCCACTGCTTCTCAGTGAGCAGGAGTTGGCCGCCGGAGCTGCTTTGATCACCGTCCAGGCGCTCTTCGACAGCACGCAGGTGACCCACAACCTCCTCAACGGTGAGTGTGGCTGGGTCCATCATGGTTTCCATGGAAAAGGCAATTTGCACAAAACGACCGGGAACCACAGAAAGAAATTTTCTCACAACCTTCTCATCGTTGCAGGTGTCGCCGAGAGAGCGGAGAGTGGCCGCGAGGGTCGTGATCCTCAGGCCGAACTCGTCGACGCGCTCCCCGTCCTTGAAGGCGATCGTCTCGAACTCCGTTCGGAGTCGCCGCACGCGGGTGTCCCGCACACGGTCGTTGCCTTGATGCTGCAACCTGATCGCCTCCCACGCCGCCTTGGCGCTGCCCTTTCCGATCAGCATCGGGTGCATCTCCGCCGGGGTGGACCGAAGCAGTGCGGCGAGCGCCTGCTTGTCCTCGCGCCGGGAGACGCCATCGTCCTCGATCGCGTCCCACAGAGACGCGGCCTGCATGTTCACCTCCATCACCATCGCCCAGTTGGTGTACTCCCCCCGCTTCAGCATCGGGAAGACGAGGCTCACGCCGCCGCCTCCGCTCGTCTCGCGCACCACCTGCTGCACGACGATCTCACCGCCGCCGCCGCCGCGGCGTACCCGACTCCGACCCCGGCTTTGCGAGCGCCGTCGCTGTGCGGGCGGTGGTGTCTGGGACTTGCCGGAAGGGGAGCGAGATGTGCTGTCGGTGGGGCGAGCATTTCCGCCGCCGCTAGACATGGCCGCAGGATCTTGGTGCTCTGTTACCAATTGACGTCCGCAAACTCAATTCGGAGTGGAGGAAGAACAACTGAAGAACAGAGAACGAACGAGAGCGAGAGAGAGTTTTGGCGTCGCGCACACCTTGCGACTTTTCTGGTTTTCTCATTCCTTTTATTCGAGCTACAAACGATCACACGATGCCATGATCCACAATGTTCGTGCCATCCCACGAACGGACCAAGTCACGCGGAAGAATCGCTCCAAGTTGTTAAGCAAACTTGGAGCCTATGAGAACTACAGATAACTGACGGAAAATTCAGAAAACAGCTAACTGAAGCTAACAGCTACCTAACTGAAACTACTGAAACTGCACTGGTTTATTTCAACAGCGACCTGGGAGGCGATCGTGGTCATCTCGGCGCCGTATGTCTCGTCGACAGGAGCCATGTCGCTAGGAACCGATTGATGGGCGAGGCGATGAGAGGAGATTCGGCCATTATATCGATCGAGAAAGGTGAAGCCTACTGCCACACGTAGTCGGTGAATCCGGCGCTGGACGGATTCGGAGTGCAGTGGGGAAACCATCGGCCGCAACTTGATCCTCAATCGGACTCGGGATCGGACTCTGGTAGTGTTTAAGCAACGCACAATCCGAATCGACCTTGCCAACTCTGTGGTGCTAGAAAATATCCTGCAGGTTTTGGTACTAGTAGCATACAAGGGACAAAATGTCTCCAGCACAGGCGTTCAAAACAGTGGTACTAGAAATATCCAACAATTAAATGTGGCATGGAAATGCAACACACCCCGCACCAAAATTTCCAAAAGCAGATAGAATCATGAAGGATGTGGCATAAAAGCCATATCATCAAGGAGGCAAAATCATGACATGACCAATAGAATAACTACCAAAGGTGCTAGTAACCATTTCCACTCATCAGCATATGGTACTATTATACCAGTTTACATCACAACTATCAGAACTAGGTACACAATACGTCAAGAAGACGCTTTCCATATGGCATATATGTAGCATCACTGAAAGAATGTTACTGTATGTGTATACTTGACTATACCTACGGGCTACAGTTCTACACTCAAAGAAGAAAGATTGTAGCTGCCAATTACACCATACATTTTCTATTTGAAGCTTTCTACTGAGTAGCCACATTTTCTATTTGAAGCTTTCTACTGAGTAGCCGGTGAATTGTTTTCGAACTCAAGAGTAACTAACTTCACTCATCTAAGTAAGGGACAAGCCATTCCGGCGGATCATTGAAGAACATATAGGACTCCTTCAGGTGCAAAACATTAAGGGCCACTTGACAGGCAGCGGCATTGGATTCTCTTGAGATGCTCCGGACTATGAAATGGGGGTGACCCTGGCCCAGAAATTCCATCAACTGTACTATATCTGCAGGCTGTTGATTCAGAGCGGCATATAGCGGGGTGAGCAGAGTGAACAGATGGGACTCCAGCACAATACTAGTTGGTTGATAGGACAGAGCAATTTTAATCCCTTTGCAACAAGCAGCTGCAAAAAGACGAGCTGGCTCTGTGGGCTGTATCGGACTAAAACATGATGCGCTGATGAACTGTCCCGTGCTGCCATTCCTAATCAACACCCCTGCAGAACTATTAAGTCCATCCAGTGCAACCAAGCAAGCAACGTTCAACCTCAGGATCTTTACATTTATCTTGTCTACTTCTGATGCAGCAGGTCTCTTTCCTTTGATATCTACTGTGGGCAGCCCTGCAATATGACACAGACTTTCATGCATATGTAATTTTCTTTCCATCTGGAAACGACAAGTTTGAATAAAAAACTAACATTTACTATTCGGCGCCAGGGTGAATTGCTCTGACCCAGGGTGGTGCAGCCAAAATGTTCCGAGCTCAAGTGTACCATGGTTGTTCTGTTCTAACTCATGTGGAGAGACAATATTCTGCATGATTTCTTCCAATGCTTGTGCTGGGAAAACACCAGAGCAAAAACCATCAGATAACAAGTAGATAAAGCATACACTCAAAGCATACATTGGATATATCATCACAGATTCACATGGTCATGGGGGAGAGTATTGCATTAAAAATCTAAGGGAAAATGAAATTAATTGCTCAGATCTTATATGGAGTGTCAAACTCTCAATCTCGAAAAAAAAGTGTCAAGCTCTGGTTGGAGAGAGAGAGAGAGGCCGCGAAGAAGGTAGACATATACATTAGCATCGTCTAAATATCCATAGCTGGACTAGAAATGGTTATTTGATGAACTAGAAAAAACTTTTACTGGGTCCTGTGCCGGTGACCTCACAGGATCCAACTTTCACTGTTACTTGATTATGTGTATATTAAAGTAGATTAAAATAAATACTGAAATAGTGTATCTCTGAACATAAACTCAGAATATGTGAAGAATGATAATAACTGAACTAGAGCAACAAAGCGCAGATGCATGCAAAAAATCATAAAGCCGAACAAGGTATATAGATGCTAACTAGGTATCTACATATTTTTGACAACAACAGATTTCATTGTAATATAAAGCAAACATGCCCAATGGCTTATCGACTCTGTCAGTTAAGAAGCCCATGGTAAAACCAAAGAAGAGTAGCAAGAAGTTCATCTTGTCAATTCCAAACATTGCAGACTACGCTGCCAAAGTTGAAACTTGAATCCCTAATACAAAGGAAATCCTTTCAGCATATAATATATGAATGAGCGAATAGCGAACAAATATTTCATTGTTGTATCAACTATCAAGAGTTCAAGACAGCAGACTCGTGACTTACCATGGTACAAAGCAATAAACTTGCCAGTGTTAATTTTAAGTTAGGCAAACTCTCACGGGTCATCAGGATTTCGCTCTTTAGTTGCGAATTCACATGTCAAGCAGCAGTGACATAACAAACTAATACACATGTTGAGATATCACACAAGTGGGGTAAGAAAACAGGAAATCACACTTAACAAAGCATAGAATTACCTCGCGATTGAGCATATGCTGAAGCATGAGTTCTGGAGTTAGAAGCATATGTTTCATCAAGCATCACTACACAACCAGGCACGATGATCCATGTAAATACATACTTAAGTGAGAAAAATCGTAGAGTGAGCACAAATGGGTCATTTACTAACCATCATTCGAGTTTTCCTTCAGTGGAGGAAATGTTGCAGCATGATTCCTTGATCTAGAAGCAGATAAATGATTATGCATTGCAGCATGCCTGAGCTCTGCACACATGTCCCATGATGGTTAGTACAATTCACAGTTCAAATAGAAGTAAAGAACCAAATTTATCTATACCATTAGTACCAGTTTCATTGGTCAACACCCTTCCAGAAAATGAACTTGACTTGTCTGGATGCATACCATGACCTACAAGAAAATAACACAGATCATTCACCTGGATCTATTTGTGACTGACTAAGGAAGTAAATATTAGAATTAGATACATGACAGCAGTACACAAAAACATTGTCAACAAGTATATGAGTATATCTACCATAAGTGTATATTAACTGCAGAATACTTGGTGAATTCTAGTTTCTATAAGCAAACATTCATCCTATTTCGGAAAACCTTGAAGCAGTTGATAGGAGTTTGAGAAATAATGAATTACCTGAAATATAATGTAACCAAAACTTGCAAGTTCAATCTTGGATAAACATGGTAGTAGAAAAAAAATCCTTGTAGCAATCATCTTGATTGTATACGTACAGTCATTCACAACACATACAATATACTGTGAAGGTAATCTTGACAAAATGGCAATAAGAAAAGAGCCATCTATGTGTGAGTCATTAACTCATAACAGGGAAAATTCTCAGATAAATCTGTAAATGACGTTCAACAAAATGCTCAGTAACATTGAAAGAAAATCCATCAGATGTTATAGTGTTAAACCTGCATCTGACATAAAATTGGTGGGATTATCAACCATCGGAGGTGCACAAAGTCTGCAAACGATAGAAAAATCATGTAATGTATATGCAGTGATAAACTCAAATAACAATATATCAAGCTAGTTGAAAAAGAATACCCAACATTTAAGAAGCAGTAACACAAGCAGACTTTGTGCCACAAGCAGTATCTTTTTGTAAAATGGAAGATGGTTTCATTTTGTTCCAATGAGATGGTTCCTTGTCAACATAAATAACTTGTACTAAAAGGATTCGGTAGAAATGTGTCTTGTAACACGAGATTAAACTAAACCTTTTTAAGGTAAGGCACAAAGCTGAACAGAAATTACCATAATCATTCTATCCAATAGCAAAATTCTTCACATGAGATTAGAGCAAATCAAACAAGTGCCACCCAATAATTCATTCTAATTTCTAATAACAACAAATTTGAGTCAATGTACTAAACAGAATCGCTCATTGCACGAGCAACAAATCCGCACCAGAGATCAGATGGAATTATCCGTAGATGCTCCAGACCATTTCTTGGGGGGTACAAACATCGAACACATAGCAGGTGGCACAGTAGGAACACGGCATGACACAAGAAGAGCATGATCCTCTACGAGATTTCAAGTACTAACCTGCTATTTATCGCGTGACCCCACGCCTGGCCGCCCAAAATCATGATCCACCTCTTCTCTTCAGGTAACGATCTTATGAAGGAGTACAAAAAAGGCAACGCAGCCAATTAGTCCGAGCGGAAGCGCGCGCTAGAAGCAGCGCAGAAATCAGAGAAGAACGGCAAGAATCACATAAAGAATCGGAGTGACCAACTAGCCACCACCCCCGGGAGGAAGCGAAAAGAGAAGCATTGCAAGAATCATCTGGGTCGATTAAGCGAGATGTCACCAAGAACCGCACCTTAGCGGCCGCGCCAGGAGAACCTTCCCGAGCAGTTTGAGCCGGTCGCAGTGCGGGTCTTGGGACGCTCCGGGTACCGAATCCAGGTAGTCAAGGAGTTCGCAGGGCATGCAGCGGAAGACGAGCTCGTAGACGCGGCGCGGGTCGAGGTAGCGGGAACCGGAGGAGGAGGAGCCCATGCCCATCATCTGTACGAGCGCGTCGCGGGGAGAGGCAACCGGAATTGAGTACTGGTAAAGAGCAGCAGCAGCCAGCGGGGAAGCGCAATGGTAGAGGAAAAGAGATGCTTACGCCAATGGCGGCAGGCGGCGGCGCGTAGGCCGGAGGGCGAGGAGAAGAGGTGGGGATGGTTGGTGGGCGAGGAGGCCAAGACGGGCGGCGGCGGCGCTCCATTTCCCCCTTTGCAGGCGCGGCGGAGACGGCCGCGTGCGATCGACGCGAAACGGTCTGGCAGCGCAGGAACGAAACGCGGCCCATCGGGTGTTGATGGAGCACCTTATTTAAGGGGGCTGCGTCTGCGTGCTGCGGAAACTGCTGGCTATCGCACGTTGACGGCCCATCTGACCCAATAAGCGCTGCGGAAGCTGAAACAGCGGCATGTACGTACTAGTGTAGCTTCGTTCGTTTTCCTTTCCTTTCCTGCTCTCTGTCATTTCACGTACGCTTTTTATAAGTTCTATAAAAAAATCAGTTTATTTTTTTCTTATTTCTTGTATTTTTTATTTCCTATTTATTTTTAACTTCTTTTATTCTTTTTTTTCCTGTTTTCCTCAAATTATTTTCATTATAATGGTTCTCTTTTGAGTTGGATTTTCGAAAGAAAGATTTCATAATTTCTAGATATTTGTTCCATTTAGTCTAAAAATATTGTTTACTTCGTAATAGCTAGGTGATCTAGGGCTTTAAAACTCGATCTAAATGGATGTGTTTTGTGGATGTTGAAATTTTGTTTCATGCAGTATTTTTTTTTTTGTTCCGGCCATGGTTGTTTGGTTTGTTGTTGTAAAATTTTGTTTCCACTTGGTTCAAAATTTTGTGCCACTATTAGTCGTGATTTGTGTTCCTTGTGTATTAACACTTTGTTCTTTGCGGAGCAAATTTTAGTTCCTCTCAGTACTCGTGATTTGTTTCTTGTGTTTAAATTTTAGTTTCCACTTGGTTTAAAACTGTGTACGATTTTTTGTTCCTCATGTATTAACACTTTGTTCCTTATGAAGTATGTGTTTGTTCCCCTCAACACTCATGATTTTGTCTTCATGCGTTATAAAGTTTTGTTTCCACTTTGTTCATATTTTCCTAGGATTTCATCATTAAAGTTTCATCGGGACGTTCGTAGATTCTACTTCTATTTAAATATATATTTTTTGCGAAATATTTTAATATGTTGTTATTACCATTTTACTAAGTGATTATGTTTAAAATCATATAAAGTCTAATGTGCCTACAAAATTTTGATTTTAATCTTTTTTTTTTTTGCTTTAGGGTTCGCCCGGCCTAAAAAAAATTGGCCTTCGCCACTGGAAATGTGTGTGCACCGACCGCTACTAGCCAGCGTACCCTTATGTCGGAAGCAACCGCCGCTGGTGCACGATGATAACCTTCTGATAGTCGGACCAATGGTTCGACGCGGCAATGCAGGCACATGGATGGAAGCGATAGCCCCTTGTTGGGTTATTTTTTCTTATCTCGGTTAGTAACCAGCAGGAACTCCCGGACGACGCAGAGATAGAGAGACCCCCACTAGGTTCATCAGCGCCTAACAGATCTAAACAAAAACTGTAAGGCCTTGTTTACTTCTCTCGTATTTTTACCCCTAGAAAGTTTGGGGATGAGAGGTCAAAGTTCTTCCTTGATCCTGGAGACGCGATTCAACATGCTGAATTCAACTATTCGAGGTTTACATATTCCAGAAAAACTTTAGAAGAGATACTTGTACAGAAAGAAAAATCTATATGCATAGGCTATTCGGAATTTCAGAGTACAAAAGCCAAGTCCTCAAGCTGAATAAAAGCTCAACAGCACGGACAGTAGTACTATCAATATCCAGAAGCTAGAATCATGAAAGACGCGGCATAAAAGCTGTAGTAGCATCATCTAGGCAAAAGCAGGAACACCGATCAATAGACTTTTAAGACCAAATATGAAGACTACCTATGATATCATACAGGTTTTACATCACAACTATCAGAGCTAGGTTGCCGGTATTACACTGTTCACTCTGTTCATGTATGTATCAGTAGCATGTGTGATACAAAGAGCGTTACTGTACGTATACTGGACTATCTACACTCAAAGACTGAAGTTTTAGCTGCCAATTACACCATGCACCCTTTAGTTGGAAGTTTCTGCTGAGCTGCCGGCGAATCGTTTCCAAACTCAAAGCAACTGACCTCACTGATGTAAGTAAGGGACAAGCCAATCCGGAGGATCCTTGTAGACCATGTTCGACGCCTCCATTTGCAGAGCATGACGGGCCAATTGGCAAGCAGCACGATTGAATTCTTCTGGAATACTCTTGATTCGGAAATATGGCGGTGGATTCGACCCCAGCAATTGGTTCAACTGTAATACTTCGCCCGCTTGACTCTGAGTGGCGTCTAGCAGTTGAAGCAGATGGACCAGATGGGACTCCAGCACAATGGCAGTTGGTTCATACAACGAAACAGCCATTCTGATCCCTTCGCAACAAGCAGATGCAAAAAAAAGAGCTGGATCCATGTACAGTATCCGACGGAAGCATGACGCAGTCATGAACTGTGTCGTGCGACCATCCCTAATCAACACCCCTACAGCACTTATATGTCCAACCGCTGTCCAAACAGAAGCAACGTTCAACCTCAGGATCTGGTCTACTTCTGATGCAGCAGGTCTCTTTCCTTTGATATCTACTGTGGGTAGCACCGCAATATGGCGCCGAATTTAATGCATAGTTATAATTTTCTTCCCATCTGGAAACAACAATTGATAAAGGAGATCTAACCTTCTGTATTCCGCATCAGCATCTGTGGAGTGAATTGTTCTGATCCAGCTCGGCCCAGAGATAGTTCTGCAAATTCTTGTGCATGAATAACATCAGAGAAACAACCATTAGTTAAAACGTTAGGAGCACACCTTCCAAAGCAATTTCTGCAACATATTTGGTTTCATCTTCAGGTCAAAATGTTAACATGGCCATGAGAGAGAGAGAGAGAGAGAGAGAGAGCGGGGGGGGGGGGGGGGGGGGGGGGGAAGGGGACCAAAGCATTTATATGGTAACTAGGTGTCTACATATACTTGGCAACAAAATATTTCACTATACTATAAAGCAAACATGCCCGATGGCTTTATCGACTCTGCCAATTAAATAAGAAGATGGTAAAACCGTTGAAGAGTAGAAAAGAAGTGCAAACTTGTTCGTCCCAAACATTCCAGACTACATTGCCGAAGATGAAACTTCAATCATTAATACACTGCATGTGCAGTCCTTTCAGTATATTATTTATACATGAACAAGTAGCGAACAATATTTCATTGTTGTATCAAGACATCAGACTTGGCACTTAGCACTAGTTGTAAATTAATAGCAAAGCTTACAAGTTAGATTTTGTTCTTTCGTTGTGAAGTTGAATTTCAAGCAGGAGTCACACGACAAACAAATAAGAGATCCCAACAAATAAACATGTTAACTGACGTAAGTGGGGTAAGGAAACAGGAATGTTACTGACCGGGCATAGAATTATCGCGCCATGGAACATATTCTGAAGCATGAGTTCCCAAATAAGAGGCAGATGTTTCATCACACATTCCAGCATGTCTGGTGGGAAAATTGATCACTACACAGAAAAGACATGATGATCTGTGTAAATACATACTTAAGTGAAATAAAGTAGAATAAGAAAATGTCGAACATTTACTTGTGTTTGCCTGCAGTGGTGGACGCATTGCAGCATAAATCCTTGAGCTAGAAGCATATAGTTGATTTTGCATTGCAGACTGTCTGTGCACTGCACATATGAGATGAGATGATTAGTGTAAATGCATGCTTAGTATTTAAGTGACAAAAATATATAGTAAAGAAACAATAAGAATTAACTAACCATCATCAAAATTTCCCTGCAGGGGAAGCAACGTTGCAGCAGGAGTTCCTGAGCCAGAAGCAGCAGACTGTATGAGCTCTGCACACGTGACAATGTGACATGATGGTTAGTGGATATACACATAGGGATGGCAATGGGTACCCTATACCCGCGTACCCTGCAGGTAAAAACCCTATTAGGATAAGGGTTTGGGACTACGAAATACCCATGGGTATATAAATAGGAAAATCTTGTGCCCATTGGGCAGAGCGGGTACGGGCATGGGATTGCATAACCCATACCCGCGTGCCCTTGTACCCATATAAATTCTGTCAATTGGGGCTTATTCTAATTAAATCTAACCTAATTTTCTAATTCCGCATAGGCACTAGGCAGGTCAACTCGAGGAGAGCCACAATCGATCGAGATGGTATACGTACAAGCTTCAACTCCGTCCCATAATCCGGTGATCTAAAGGAGTAAATGGCGCTAGATTAAATCCCTAGTAGGTAATCGCTGCCTGCCATACACAGATACGCTGCGTCGTTGCTACGCGTCTCTCCATACGAGGATTGAGTTTATGAATTTAATAGTGTGGACTACATGTTGTTGTTTATAACTATGTATTGTCACATTAACTCAGTTTTTTTTTTGGCTCAACTGATATTTGTTCAAAATGCGGGTATTTTTACCCGCGGGTATCCCTTTACCCTGTCGGGTAAAGGGTATGGGAAAAACTTGTACCCGCTTACGGGTATGGGTACAGGTGATGGGCAAACTTGGGAGGCACGGGTAAGGGTATGGGATGGCTCCACCCGCACCCATACCCTGCGGGTGCCATCCCTATATACACATTTCAGACAGAAGTAAAACGCCGAATTTAATATACCATTACTATCAGGTTCGCGGTTCATCATCCTTCTAGAATATGAAACTGAATTGTGCAAAAGAATGACACATATCATCCACACAGATATGTTTGTGATTGACTACGAGATACAAGACCAGGAACAGTACACAGAAACCTTGTAACAAGTATACCAGTATATCTACCGTAGCTATGCCATGTTGCTAACTAAAGTTTCTACTAGCAAATGTCCATTCTAGTTCAGAAGTCATTGTAGTAGTTGATAGAAGTTCGAGAAATAATGAATCACCTGAAACATATTGTAATCAAAAGCTGCATGTTTAATACCAAACATTCCAGGCTACATTGCCCAAGCTGAAACTTGAATCATTAATACATGGGCAATCCTTTCAGTATATAATTTATCAATGAACAAACTTCGAACAGATATTTCCTTGTTGTATCAAGACAACAGACTGACTTACCATGGTACAATGCAACAAACTTGTCAGCATTAATTTAAGTTAACAGGCAAAGCTCACAAGTCATCAGGATTTCGTTCTTTCATTGTGAATTTGCATGACAATCAGGAGTGACATGACAAACTACTAACCATATTGAGTGACGTATCACGTATGTGGGGTAAAAAAGAGAGAGTGTGTTACTAACCAAGATTAGAATTACCCCACAATGGAACATATGCTGAAGCATGAGTTCCCGAGTTAAAAGCGGATGTTTCTTCAAGCATTCTAGCACGTCTGGTATGAAAATTGATCACTACACACCAGACACAATGATCCGTGTAAATACATACTTAAGTGAAAAATAAGTAGAGTAAGCAAAAAGGGAACATTTATTAACCATCACTTGAGCTTGCCCGCAGTGGAGAAAATGTTGCAGCATGAATCCTTGAGTTAGAAGCTGCACACATGTGACTGTTAGTAGAAGAAATACACAGTTCGTACAGAAGTAAAATACTTATACCAATAGTATCAGGTTCGTGGGTCAACATCCTTCCAGAATATGAACTTGAATTGTGTGGGTGCATATAATAACCTGCAAAAGAATTACACGGATCATCCACCATAGATATAAATCCATTCACCTAGATCTATTTTGATTGCTTACGAAAGTAATATTAGATACATGACGAGTAGCAGTACACAGAAACCTTGTCAAGAAGTATACGAGTATATCTACAATAGGTGTATATTGACTGCAGAATACTTGGGGAACTAAGCAGATATGCTAAGTTGCTAATTTTAGTTTCTATTATCAAACATTTATCCTATTCCAGGAAACCTCACAATAGTAGTTGATAGGAGTTTAAGAATAACTGAATTACCTGAAAGATGAAGTATAACCGAAACTTGGATAAACATGGTAGTACAAAAAATAATCCTTGTGACAATCATCTTGACCATATACGTACAGTCATACATTCACAACATTCAATAGTGTGAAGGTAATCTTGACAAAAATGGCAATAAGAAAAGGCCATCTATGTGTGTCATAAACTCATAATAATAGGGGAAATCCGCAGGTTAATCTGTCAATGGCATCAAACAAAATGCTCAGTAACATTGGAAGATGATTTGTTAAAGGTTAAAGTGTCAAACCTGCATCTGAAGGAAAATTGGATGGATTACCAACCATCAGAGGTACACAAAATCTGCAAACAATAGAAAAATCATGTAATTTATACGCTGGGATAGACTCAAATAATAATATTCCCAGCTAGTTGAATTAGCATACCCAACATTAGAAGCAACATAGGAAGTGTGCCCTTTTGTAAAAATGTAAGGTGGTTTCATTTTTCCCAATGTGATGATGCTTTGCCAACATTAAAAGCTTCCAGGAAAAGAATTCGGTAGAGCACGTGTCTTGTAACACGAGACTAAACCAAACCTTTTAAGGAAAAGAAGAAAACTGAACATAAATTACCATCATTGGTTCCAGCGGCAAAAATTCTGCACAGGAGATTAAATTAATCAACAATGGCTTGAGCGCTATAGCAACAAATCCTACGCACTGTACAAAATCAAACTGCCCATTACACGAGCAAACAATCGGCGCCAAAGACCAGATAGAACTAACCGTAAAAGCGTAAATTAAGACCATTCCTTAGGGTACAAACATCGAACAGATTACGGGCGGCATGGTAGAAACACGGCATGAACAAGAAGAGTATAACGAAATTTCAGGTACTAACCTGCTATTTGTCGCGTGAAACCGCGCGAGATGCGCCCAACACAGGATCCGCCTGTCCACTTCGTATAACGGTAATCTGGAGAGATATATATCCATTGCAAGCAAAAAAAAAAACGCAACCAATTAGTCCCAGAGGAAGCGCGACAAACAGTGCCGAAATCAGAGCAAGAACGGCAAGAATCATGGCAAGAACGCAACCAACATGCCCAGGGAGAAAGCGGAAGAAGAATCGCAAGAATCAGAGCAAGAAATGTGCCAAGAACTGCACCTTGGCGGCCGCGACAGGAGGTGGAGGAGAGTCCTTCCGTAAAGTGCGACCATGTGGTAGTCCAGGTCCTTGGGCGTTCCGGGTATTGAATCCAAGTAGTCAAGGAGTTCGCCCGGCCTGCGGCGGATGACGAGGTCGAAGACGCGGTGCGGGTCGAGATAGCGGGAACCGGAGCCGGTGTCGGAGGAGGAGCCCATCATCTGTAGGAGCGCGTGCGGCGAGAGACAACCAAAAAGTAAGTACGAAAGGGAACGGGGCTGCAGCCTGCAGAGGGGAAGCGCAATGGTAGAGGAGAGATATTCTTACGCCAATGGCGGCGGTCGGCGGCGCGTCGGCGAGAGGGGCGAGGAGGAGAGGTGGTGGTGGTGGTGGGCGAGGAAGCCAAGAATGGAGACGCGCAGCAACGGAACGGAACGCCCCAGTCCTCTTTGTAGGCACAACGGCGGCGGCCGCGTGCGTTCGACGCGATCACGCGAAACACTGTCGCGGCAAATACAGGCCCATTGGGTTATGGTGGCGCATCCAAAGGGACCTCCGTAGCTTTGCTGGATTTGGGCCTAATTGTTTATGACGAGCACCCACATACATGGAAACCTTCCAAAAAAAACGGAAACGATAAAAAAACAAAAAGGAAACCTTCTCAGGAGAACGTTTTTGACCCGACGAGTGACGCGCTGAGAGTCATTTTTTACACATTCAATCTTGTCATTTTTTCGCGAATGAACGTATTGAACCTTGCCTATTTCAAATAGAATGTGAAAAATAATTGATTTGTGCAATCTTGTTTCCTCAAAGCCTAACCGTTACTACTCACAAAATTTTCCAACTCATGTGTCAAAAGCAAGAATTTTTCACGGGGTTACCACCTAATTTAATCTTCCCAACGTTGCTGGGATCAATCGCTCATCGAACGAGAAATAAAATGCCAATGCAATGTATCATTTGTAGGGATGCAATCAGGCGTGGGTGGGGTGTGCGATCATGGGGTCATCTTCCTGGATCACTACATCACAAGAATGAGTTGTCTAGGTTTAGCCGACACTGCATCAGTCTACGCCCTCCTAGAGCCGCTTCACGTCAGCCCCAAAGCATCGGTCCATGACGTCCTCGAGCCGCTCCACGCAGGCCCAGCAAGTAGAAGCTCTACCCGGCTGGATGTTGGCGCCCTGTCCTCCGAGCCCACCGAGACGGACGTTGGAGAGGAGGCCGTAGACGTATCTATCCGGCTGGAGAACGACCGGATCTAGCGTAAGGTCATGTATCGATCTGTGACCTCTGCAGAGTAGGACAACCGTCGTCGCCGACGCAAGAACGTCAAGGCGTTGAAGGAGGGCATCGAGTTGTTTGAACGGGCGGCGACGCAGAAGACAAATTCCAAAGCCAGAGCCGTCTGAAAGGACAAGGATGTCGCCTAGAGGGGGAGGGGTGAATAGGCGATTTCAAACTTTTACAATTATGACTTGATAAATGCGGAATAAAAACTAATGTTTAATTTATCAAGCACACAAAACCTAATATACTACGTTCACCTAAGTGCACCAACAACTTATGCTAAGCAAGATAACAACAAGGTGATAGCAAGATATATTAATTCAAGCACGAAGGCTATCACAATATAAAGTGCATAAGTAAATAGCTCGGTGGCGCATCCAAAGGGACCCAAAATATTGGTGGATTTGGGCCTAATTGGTTATGACGAGCACCCACATGCATGGAAACCTTCCAAAACAAAACAAAAAAGGGAAACGATAAAGAAAAAAGGGCACCTTCTCAGGAGAACATTTTTTACCTGACAAGTGACGCGCTGAGAGTCATTTTTTACACATTCAATCTTGTCATTTTTTTGCAAGTGAACATATCGAATCTTGCCTATTTCAAATAGAATGTGAAAAATAAATGATTCGTGCAATCTTGTTTCCTATAAGCCTAACCGTTATTACTCACAAAATTTTCCAACTCATGGTGTCAAAAACAAGATTTTTTTACGGGGTTACCACCTAATTTAATCTTCCCAACGTTGCTGGTATCAATCACTCATCGAACGAGAAATAAAATGGTGATACCCACAAGTATAGGGGATCGCTGAAATCTTCGTTGTGAAGTATTACCCAAATTTATACTTCGACTCGATGGGAACACAAGAATACCAATAAGACTTTAGCAATTGAGGCGTCACTCTCAACCACACCTGTATATCAATAAACTTGTAGCAGTAATAGTGATGGCAGCAGGATGATTTAAGCAAATAAAACAGCAGTAGTGAACAATGGTTTCCCAGTTTTCACCGGAAAAGTGAAAGTGTAACTCAGAGATTTAAAACGTAGGCATGAGGTGACAGCGGGGTGTTGCATGAATAAGATTGATCATATAATAAGATTCATATAGCAATGGGACTTAACTCTAACTCCGATATATATAGGTATGTGTTCCATAATTAGTTGTGCGCACTAACCAAGAGAATTTGCACAACATCTATTGTCCTACCTGCCCATTTCACCGGGGCCAACTTGGAACTACAGGTAATTAAGGTCTACCCTTTCGAATATCCCGGAACAACACATTAACACTTCATGAACACATAGAATCTTCAAACTAAAACATCTCCCCTTGTTTTCCCTATATGTCACATTTTGGGTTCGCAGGTTCAACATAATAGCAGGTGATACACTTTGCAGATAAATACCAAACTCAATTATATGATGGGGCAAAATAAGTTCAGTACTGAAATCATGTCACTCGGGCCCTAGTAGCAAGCATTAAACATAGCATAAGTGCATCAACACAATACAAAAATATCCTCAAGATAAACCCCTAAGATCTCGGACAACGGGTATCATTACATGATCAATCTCATCCAATCCCCATCCACTGGTGATGGTGAGGGAGCTCATGGTCGATGGAGATGAAGGCGGTGAAGATGGCGGTGAAGACGGCCTCCGGATCCCTCCTCCGGGGGAGAAATCCTGGATCAATCTAACTCTAAAAACAAAGATCGTGATGGCGGCGGCGCTCTGTTTCGCGAATCGACCTCCCCTCCTAGGCCAGCCACTTTTTCATATATATATGAGGGGGTACGCGAAAGCCGAAGGAGAGGCGGTGCCCGAGGCCCCAGATGGGTGGGCCCACGCGGCCAAGGAATCTGGCCGTGTGGGGCCCACTCTTTTGGCCCTCGGACGCTTCCTCGTGTCCATCTTTTGCACGATGCCCTTCTTTTCCATAAAAATTGACGTGGTATTTTTCTCCGATTTAATTTCCTGCAAAAACAACCAGAAAAGAGACTTTGCTAAAAACAGCGTCAGATTCAGCAGTTTTATTCAAATATGGGAAGATTCCGGAGCAAATTATGAAGAAAAGTGCTTGGAAAAGTAGATGCATTTTAGGTGCATCAGCTCCCCCAAGCTTAGCTCGTTGTTTGTCCTCGAACAACTCAAACGTAGTGCAGAAGTGATGAAAAGACTTTGACAAAAACTTTGCATTGCATATGTAACACCGTTTAATACCAACAAGTATTCACAACATAACTTCCATAACAAATAACAAAATGCTAGCAAAGGTGCATCTAATCAGTGTTAAAGCATTTATATTTGTTGCAAGAGAAATAACATGAGGTGTCAGCACTTGGATGAGTTTGCCCAACTATAGAAATAGACAAAGGTTCTTGCATCGCTTTTGATTGAATCATGTCAAGATTTTTTAGATCTTTCGATTCTTTCTTTCATTGACTAGTGAACTCATTGTGCTTACAACCTTGCTCTCAGTTTTATCAATCCAATTGGTGTTCCCTATTATGACTCATATGCTTGACCAACTAATGGTTGAGAGCCTCATGCCTCGTGAATACGAGTACCTACACCACGGTGTTACTCAACTCGGGCCACAAAGCAAGTTTAAGTTTCTAAGTCATTGCAAGTAATAATAGTGTCATCAAGAACGTCAACTAGGGTACCTCTTGTCCCAGGACATGGAACCAGCCCATGTCAAAATGACAAGACAAACAAACAAAATGAACAATCTCAACACCCCCTTTTTTTATTGACTATTGGTATAGCTTTTTATTATGAGGTGTATCACTGAAGGTTCACTATAGCATGTAAGTAAATTTCCACCATGAATGATGCATGGCTTAGATTAGCGGCCCAAGCGTCTCTCTAGCCATTTATACCCACTCCTCAAACTTACTAAGTTTCCGCATTTATTTGGCACCATGATAAGCATCGATAAACACAAGTACATGATATCAACTAAATGTAATTTAGTACAATGTTGAAAGCTTTCTATGTGTCAGCACATATAAGTTAACTCCCAAGCCCTAAGCTTGTCAAGCATATGACTTCATGTTTAACATTTGAAAAACTATCTTACTTTCTCTTGGGTTGGCAAGTTTAGCAAGCACAATGGGATGCGTAGACCTTTGTTTAGAGCCACAGTTACTCAATCCACAGCCAAGTGTTGTCACTAAATAATATCTCACTTGCATCATCATATAACATACTAGAACACGGAGAAGATAAACATTTGCTACCACTTTCCTAGATGTTAAAGAAACTACGATGTGCGCACTTGCTGTTATTAAAAAGTCCACATAAGCATGGCAAAGGTGTCATACCTTTCATCCATTTCATGCACATCAACTCATCATCGTTGTTCTCCTCTCCCAACTTGAACTGCGCAATAAAAACTCAAATCTGCCATAAAACATTACTGCATACAGTAATGTTTTTACCCTACGTAGATACCTCATAATAATCTCATATTTTACGGGTGTGTAGGTTATGAAATGTTGCAGTGGTAGTTAAAATTTCAGCTCATTCGGAGTTACAGAAAAAAAATGAAAAATAAAACAGTAAACAGATTTCAGCAATTCCTGCACCTTCGTTTTTGCGTTGGATTCAAGAAAATGAAAATATTTTTGTTCTTTTTAGTTTTTAGATGTATAAAGTAAATGATCAGAAGTAAATAAGAAGAAGAAACAAATAAAATCTTTTTGTGTTTTTGTGATTTAAACAACAAGAAACTAAAACATAACAAAATAAAGGTGATATAAAACACCGAATGGAGAGGGAAAGAAATACTCCCCCAAGCTTGCGATCAAGCTAGTATGCCGGAGGGTAACTGTACCCACCACTTCCATCTCCAGGGAAGTACCCATAATGGTAGCCTTGCATTCCTGGATTTTGGGGCTCCTCTTGAGGTTGCACTTCTTCCACGGTCCACTTTCCGGTAGTCCTGTCAAAAAGGTCAGCACGAGGGAGCCTAATGGACACATTTTGTCCATTAGAACTCTTATAGCTATACATATAATGATTCTCATGCCTTTCACTCATTTCCATGCGAGAAGTCAAAGTAAAATCAAGTAAATTAGACTCTCTCACAAGCCTACCCATGTCATCACCAAAACCCCTCTCTTCCTTAATATGCTCATATGCTAAAGTAGCAATGGCACTAGCATAAATAGGAGTGTAATAAGTATTATTCCTTATCACAGCCAAGTGTAAAGTCCTATCAAGAATTACTCCCAAGTTATACTCACACGGTGTTCCCTCTTTGCACATTTAAGTAAATAAACCATGTGTCCAGTGCAAGCAGAAGTGTTATCTCTAGCAAGAAATCATCTTGCAAGGAACAAAGCAAAGTATCTCAAACCGGGGTGCTGTATGTGACTGAATTTACCCCTATTAAGTCTCTCAGGAACATTCACAGAAATACTACGCCAGAAAGCAACAAGTTCTTTATTAGAATCAGCACGGGTTTCATCCCAACTACCTGTGTTTTCTACGCGAATAGCTTTGCAGAACTCATCTAATGACATAACAAGGCGTTGCCCTCTCATAGTAAATTTTATGACAAAGGTGGGAGGCGGTGGCTTACTCTTCTTACTGTGTTTGTAGTTGTCGGGGCCCTCAAACCGGAATGTAGAAAGGAATTCTCGCGAGATTTCCTCGTATATCTCCCGTGGATGACGGGAAAACTCGAGTAAGCCTGCTTGTAGCGGCGAAGGCATTGAAGTCCTCCTTTATCCCCCAATGATCAAGAACAAAGGGGTCTTGCCATTTGGTTGCATGAATCGAAGCCTCTCCCCTGCATATACTGCACGATCCTCCCAAAGTTGCTTGTCATCATAATTCTCGGAGACTCTAGATGATCTCCTCCTTGGTCTCGAAGTCGTCCCAAGCAATGCCTTACCCTTGTTCATGATGAAACCTTGCTGGGGCTGGTTTTTTGTCGAGGGGAAGGAGATGGGCATTGACCCCCCACCTAACTCCCCCTGGGGGGCAAGTTAGTGGGTCCCACGCGACCAAGGAATCTGGCCGCGTGGGACACCTTCTTTTGGTCCCTGGTGGCCTCCTGGTGCCCCACTTTTGGCTGTTGGTCCTTCTAGTAAAATAACTTACCCCCAAATTTTTCTGGAATTTTTCGAGAAAATTTTATGAAGGGGATTTTTCAAACTTCATATTCTGGAATTTTCTGAGCTCTGAAATAATTATATCTATGCATATACTCTAAAATTTTAAGATAAACAAAATTTAAATGCAACACAATTTTTATGGGAATCAAGTTTTCATCATTTCAACATTAGTAATGAGGTTGATCAAGTCTCATTAATAATATGTAAAAGATATAATACATGATTCTTATTTATATATAAAGAAGAAATTCAAGTTACCTCATATTTGATCGGAATAGTTCCAATCATCATGGTAGCATATTTTGGTTCAGGAGGTGGTAGTGCAAATTCAAAGCTTCCAACTATAAGAGTATTTCTTTGAATAGAATTCACACTCTTGTTTATCATTGTGACAGGATTCTTCTTGGGAAAATAAATAGTACTCCCTCCATCACGGTTTATAAGGCATAGTTTCTAAATCTCTGGAACCTAGGTGAACAACGATTGGGAGAAGAAAACAGCTCACGGTGCATTAAATCTCTCGTTTTATGCCTAGTTTTGCTAGAAACGATGCAGAATTAAATGGGTAAACCTTGTTCACACGGCATGGCCTTCTCCTTAAACCGTTTAGATTAGGAAGTGAATTAAATGGGGGCGGGGCTGGTGCGGTTTCCTCTCCTCTAATTTAGCATTAATTGCCTAAATTGTGCCTAACTCGTGAGATTACCTGGATTTCGAATTATGCCCTATAAACTGTGATGGAGGGAGTATGCTCATTTCCTTTGACATTAAATGTCACTTTGCTCTCAGTGCAATTTATCACAGCTCCTGCAGTGTTTAAAAAAGGTCTTCCAAGAATAATAGATAGATTATCATCCTCAGGCATTTCTAATATGACAAAGTCTGTAGGTATTAAAACATTAGCAATAGAGATGGGAACATCCTCACATATACCTATGGGCACAGCAGTTGATTTGTCAGCCATTTGCAGTGAAACTTCAGTTGGAACCAATTTATTTAGTTTAAGTTTCTTATACAAAGAAAAAGGCATAACACTAACACCAGCTCCTAAATCACATAAGGCATATTTCACATAGGTTTCTTTAATATGACAAGGAATAGTTGGAATACCGGGATCTCCAAGCTTTTCAGGCAATTTCCCTTCAAATGAATAATCAGCAAGCATAGCAGTAATTTCTTCATCAGGTATCTTCCTTTTATTAGTGACAATATCTTTCATATATTTTGAATATGGAGGAATTTTAATAGCATCAACAAGAGGAATTTGTAGATATAAGGTTTTAATTAATTCAAGAAACTTCTCAAATCTAGCATCATCCAAAGATTTCATTACCTCTTGGGGATATGGTATGGGTCTTTGCACCCATGGATCCCTCTCTTTACCTTTTTGTTTATTTGGATGCTTCTTCTTTTTATTCTTCTCAATAGATGGCTGAGGGTCTTCTTTTTCAGGAGGTTCAGGTTCTTCAATATTTTCAGCTTCATGTTGCTCTTCTTCAGGTGGAGATGATTCCTCTTCTTCATTATTATCATCTTCAGTCTCAGCATCAGAAATAGAAATATCCTTATCTTGTTCTTGAGAATCATCAATATCTTCGTTTTCATTGGGAGATTTTCCTGCAGAAGATTTCTTCTTGAGAGCCTCTTGCTCTTTCCTCTTGGGATGGTCTTCAGGATAGTCAGGATCCTGAGTACTTGCACCACCTCTAGTATTAACTCCACAAACCTGTTTCTTCTCAATAAGATTTGCATACAATTGATTTTGAAGAGAAACCATTTGTTCAACTTGATTATTCATCATCTCACAATGTTTAATAATTCTTTTAACCTCTCCCACACTAGCATTTAAATTTTCCCGAAGAAATTTAATCTTATGAGAGTTTTCCATAATTTTCATTCTAATATCATGCTCTTCAGGATTATTATGATAAGCAAAATCATTAACATAAGATACTTCAACAGGAGGTGTTGCCTTTTCATTACCTTCCATAGAGCTTACAGCATTAACTTGAATAGGGAAGCAATGTTGATCAGTAGGAAGTTTAACACCCAATTCAGATAATTGCTTGAGATGAGAGGTATCAATTCCCTTCTGTTTCATATCCTTGAAAGCTCCTTTCATTCCTTCTTCATTTAATTCAAGAATGCCTCCTTTCTTCTCCGGGAATATCTCTCTTCCATCAACCTCTTCAATATTCCAATCTTCATAATTTCTGGAGATAGTTTCCAATAACTCAGTAGCTTCATCAACGGTCCTTTCCCTGAAAACATTACCTGCAATACTATCAAGATAGCTTCTAGTATTTTCAGTTAGTCCATTGTAAAATATATCAAGGATTTCATTACTCTTGAAGCCATGGGTAGGACATTTCCTAACCATCTTACTGTACCTCCCCCAAGCTTGGGGTAAATCCTCCTTCTCTTTCTGTGAAAATTTGCTAATCTCAATAATTAAACCGTGGATCTTATCAGCAGGGAAATATTTATTATAGAATACCTGCAAGCATTCCTCTTTGCTAGTAATAGATCCAGGTTCTAGATGATTATACCAAATTTTAGCATTTCCTCCCAAGGTAAAAGGAAACAACTTTAAGAAATAATAACGTTGGTGGATTTTATCTTTACCAAATAACACAGACAAATCATGCAAAACAGCAATGTGTTCAAAAGGAAATTCATTATCTCTCCCATAAAACTTAAACTTCTCACCTTTTTCAATTATTTCAGGATCAACACTGAACTCATAATGTTTATCTTTAATTTTAATAGCCGGAGCATTCGTTTTCTTAGTAACAGGGAAATAATCATCAAGAGGAGAATTTGCATAGCCATCAAGTTTTTCCAATTTATCAAAATTCGAATCCATAAAAGCCATAGTAAATGCATCTTCTTCCTCAGAAGAAGTTTCATGCTCATCATCGGAATATTCATTATCTTCTAACTCAGACTCCACATTTTCAATAATAGAAGATTCGGGAATTTCAGGTGTCTCAATTATCTCAGATGTTTCAGGTGTCACTTCTTTGTCTATGCTACCACATATTAAATCATTTTCAGTACTAGTAGACATTTTAAACAATGGTGAACTAGATATATTTTTTATCTTTCTTTTTAGCAACAATAGCAGAAGTAGCATTAGGTGAAAAGTTTGGCCTACTTGGCAAGTCCGTACCTCCTCGAGTAGTGGAAGGCCTTACTTCCTTCGGAGTGTTCTTTTCCTTTCCCATGGTTGGGAACAAGCAAATGCAGCAAATAAATGATAACAAGTTGTCTTACCAATAAAGCTAGGTTCCCCAGCAATGGCGCCAGAAAACGTCTTGATACCCACATGTATAGGGGATCGCTGAAATCTTCGTTGGGAAGTATTACCCAAATTTATAGTTCGACTCGATGGGAACACAAGAATACCAATAAGACTTTAGCAATTGAGGCATCACTCACAACCACACCTGTATATCAATAAACTTGCAGCAGTAATAGTAATGGCAGCTGGATGATTCAAGCAAATAAAACAGCAGTAGTGAACAATGGTTTCCCAGTTTTCACCAGAAAAGTGAAAGTGTAACTCAGAGATTTAAAACGTAGGCATGAGGTGACAGCGGGGTGTTGCATGAATAAGATTGATCATATAATAAGATTCATATAGCAATGGGACTTAACTCTAACTCCGATATATGTAGGTATGTATTCCATAATTAGTTGTGCGCACTAACCAAGAGAATTTGCACAACATCTATTGTCCTACCTGCCAATTTCACCGGGGCCAACTTGGAACTGCAGGTAATTAAGGTCTACCCTTTCGAATAGCCCGGAACAATGCATTAACACTTCATGAACACATAGAATCCTCAAACTAAAACATCTCCCCCTTGTTTTCCCTATATGTCATATTCTGGGTTCACAGGTTCAACAGAATAGCAGGTGATACACTTTGCAGATAAATACAAAACTCAATTATATGATGGGGCAAAATAAGTTCAGTACTGAAATCATGCCACTCGGGCCCTAGTAGCAAGCATTAAACATAGCATAAGTGCATCAACACAATACAAAAATATCCTCAAGATAAACCCCTAAGATCTCGGACAACGGGTATCATTACATGATCAATCTCATCCAATCCCCATCCACCTCATGTGCCTACAGCGGACTACTCACACATGGTGATGGTGAGGGAGCTCATGGTCGATGGAGATGAAGGCGGTGAAGATGGCGGTGAAGACGGCCTCCAGATCCCTCCTCCGGGGGAGAAATCCTGGATCAATCTGACTCCGAAAACGAAGATCGTGGTGGCGGCGGCGCTCTGTTTCGCGAATCGACCTCCCCTCCTAGGTCAGCCACTTTTTCATATATATGAGGGGGTACGCGAAAGCCGAAGGAGAGGCGGTGCCCGAGGCGCCAGATGGGTGGGCCCACGCGGCCAAGGAATCTGGCCGCGTGGGGCCCACTCTTTTGGCCCTCGAACGCTTCCTCGTGTCCATCTTTTGCACGATGCCCTTCTTTTCCATAAAAATTGACGTGGTATTTTTCTCCGATTTAATTTCCTGCAAAAACAACCAGAAAAGAGACTTTGCTAAAAACAGCGTCAGATTCAGCAGTTTTATTCAAATATGGGAAGATTCCGGAGTAAATTATGAAGCAAGGTGCTTGGAAAAGCAGATGCATTTTAGGTGCATCAAATGGCAATGCAATGTTTTATTTGTAGGGATGCAATCAAGCGTGGGGTGTGCGATCATGGGATCATCTTCCTAGATCACTACATCAGAAGAATAAGTTGTTTAGGTTTAGCCGACACCGCATCAGTAATTCAGTCTACGCCTCCTAGAACCGCTTCTTGTCGGCCCCAAAGCATCGGTCTGTGGCGTCCTCGAGCGCTCCACGCAGGCCCCGCCAGTAGAAGCTCTGCCCGGCTGGATGTTGGTGCCCTGTCCTCCGAGCCCACCGAGACGGACGCCGGAAAGGAGACCGTAGACGTATCTATCTGGCTGGAGAACAACCGGATCTGGCATAAGGTCATGTATCGATATGTGACCTCCGTATAGACGGACACCCGTCGCTGCCGACGCAAGAACGCCAAGGCGTTGAAGGAGGGCATCGAGCTGTTTGAGCGGGCAGCAACGCAGAAGACGAATGCCAAAGCCAGAGCCCTCCACCTCGCTCTCGAGCAAACCCGCACGGCCATACTCCTCGTCGTTCTACCCTCCTCCTCGTCCTCCTCTGATGGTAGCTCCTCCTCTGACCCCCAACATCGCCTTCGACATGTACTACCGCTCCAGAGAAGACAAGGGGAAGGGCAAGGCACAACAGTGATACTCTCCTTTTTGTTTTTTGTGAATAATCATCCCTTTTGTTGTCCGGTGATGAATTATATGTTGTTTGTTATGATGAACTAGATGATGTCTAGTAAACTATGTTGAACTATATGTGAACTATGTGATGAATTTATGTGATTTTCGGTTCTATGTGATCACACTGCATGGGATTGTATGGATTTGAGGGGTGAGATGTGAGGGGATCGATGGCTGCAGACATAGACATATGAGGGGTGACCGACTCTTGTCCTCTGAACTCGTCTAGACGCGTCCCGCGGACATATGGGGGGTAAAATGGCTATCAGTGGTTGGATATACTCTTATATGTTGTGAAATAATTGTGGTGCTTTGGCGTTTAACAATTGCAACCTACATTGGCGCATATTAAGGGCCACTATAATAGAATTAATTGATATGGGTCATGGTGAATTTCTTTCTTTGCTGGAATACCCCCTCTCCCCCTTCCCAGATCCCCGTTTCATACATAAAACTAATGACGTCTTAGCCACCCACAAATTTCCCCATTGCCAGCCGGCACTAATCCTCCGTCGCGCTCAAGATTCACTTCTCTATGCCATGAATTAGTCCGACGACACTCCGCGACAACACCCAATGACGACAATCCCACCGTATTGAATTAATGCACCAGCCAACTCAACCAGAAGTCCGACGCTCCACTTCACCAATGTCGCTAGAAATGCTAGAGATGCTCTTAATAGAGATTACAGAAAATTTCTCAAACCATTTAGAGAAATAGCAATCATCTTCAAATAGTGGAAACTTAAATTACTCCTGTAATTCAATGTGGGGATGTGCTAGAGTACATTTTCTTAAGAAGGGTCATACAAACAAATCACAGCGGAAGAGCGAGTAAACAAGAGCAGATTTGTATATAATGTCGATTGGCAAAACGATTTACATGTACAGTATCCAAATCATCGAACCGGACAACCAAAAACAGGGTAAACGATGGATCACAGCGTGGTCTTGGACGCCCTCCTCACCAGCACAGCCCAGCACATGATCCTGTACACCAGGAAGAAGCCCACCATGACACCCACATTGACCCACCTCATGCCCTCGTGGACCCCTCTCTCCCTCAGCACGTCGGCGCCGGTGCTCAAGCACACGCCGTTGCCGTTCATGGCGTCCCCTCCCATCCACGCCACGCACTTCTCGCTGGTGCTGCCACCGTACTCGTTGATGAGCAGCAGGTCCAGCGGGTACCTGTACATGGACACGTAGTACATGAAGGTCCAGTACCTCGGGATGCTCTCCTTGGGTATGAAGTAGCCGGAGAAGAGGAAGAAGACGCCGAGGAAGATGCAGATGAGCGAGTTTCCGAGGATGAAGTCGGGCGACACGGCGCTGAGGAAGAGCACCAGGGAGCTGGCCATGAGCACGATGAGCCACACGGCGAGGACGAAGAACGCGAAGGCTTCGAGGGAGGCGCGGAGGCCGACGAGCCAGTAGACGGGCACCGAGAAGAGGATCGCTACGGCGAGGAGGCAGGGCGCGAAGACGAGCGCGTTGGCGACCACGTACGAGGACAGGCGGTACGCGCGGCGGGACGCCTCCCGCATCAGCACGCGGCGCTCCTGGAGGAGGATGGGCAGGGCCTCCACGGTGGAGGAGAGGAGGAAGCTGAGGCTGAAGGCAAAGAGGCCGAGCCGGAGCGCCACGCCGTCCGGGTCGGCGTGGACTCGGAAGAAGACGCTGCCGAGGCCGAGCCCGCCGACGATGGCCTGCGCCGCCCGCGCCGCGAAGAGCTGCTGCGTGCGGTACATGGTGCGCCAGCAGCGCACGGTCAGCGCCGCCACTTCCACGGCGCGGCTCCGGTACCCGTGCTCCGGGACGTGAAGGCCGCCACGGCTGCCGTTGGCGAGGCCGAGGCTTTCCTCCTCGTAATTGCCGTGATCCTTGAGCGCGGCGAACTTCGTGTGATCCTCCCGGAGCTGGTCGGTGACCTCCATGGCGAGCTCCAGCGGGTTGAGCTGCGTGGGGATCTTGTGGCCCAGCCTCACGAGCGCGGCCTCGAGCGACTTGAGCGTGCCGAAGTGCGCGACGGCGCCGCGGGAGAGCAGCAGCAGCGACGAGATGTATCCGAGCATGCGGTAGCTGGGCTGGTGGATGCTGAGCACCACCACCTGGCGCCGCGCGCGCGCCACCTCGTGCAGCAGCGCCAGCACGTCCATGGCCGACCGGCTGTCCAGCCCCGACGTGGGCTCGTCAAGCAGCAGCACGGGCGGGTCGTGCACGATGTCCACCGCGATGGAGACCCGCTTCCGCTCGCCCCCGGACACCCCGCGCGACGACGACATCTCCCCGTCTCCGCCGCCGACGTAGCTGTCGGCCACCTCGGACAGGCGCAGCTCCTGCATGAGCGCGTCCACCCTCTCGTGCCGCTCCCGCGCGGTCACGTCGGAGCGGAGCCTGAAGCGCGCGGCGAAGTGGATGGTCTCGCGGACGGTGAGCAGCGGGAGGAGGTTGTCGTCCTGCGTGACGAAGCCGCACGTCCGGCGCAGCTGCGCGCGGGAGGTGACGGCGTGGCCGTTGATGGACACGGTGGGCGGCTTGGCGTTGGCGATCTCGGAGCCGGTGCCGCGGCCGGACAGGATGCGGAGGAGTGTCGACTTGCCGGCGCCGCTGGGGCCCACGACGGCCAGGATGCGGGAGCTGGACGCGGTGAAGGAGACGGAGTTGAGGAGCCCCTCGGGTGTGTTGGCCGAGGGCGTGGAGGAGGAAGAGGAGGACAGGAAAGGGAGGAGCGCGGTGTTGGCGCGGCGTGGCGCGGGGCAGGAGAGGTTGGTGACAGCGAGGGTGTACTCGGGAGGAGGGGAGGGCTGGGAGAAGGAGAAGGACGGCGACGCGGAGTCCGGCGGTGACGACGAGGACGCCGAAGTCGAGAGGAGGAGCGCCGGGTCCAGCTCCGACGACATGTCCTGATCCATGGCTGCAGGCGATCGAGTGGCGTGAGTTGAGAGGGGAGAGCGAAATGTGGAAGCAGACAAGCAGTAGAGGAGCGGGAAACAGATTCAGAGACTACAAATAGCCTCGACAATTAGCTCTGATCTCGAAATGTATTGGTTTTCTTGAACCTGTGGTGTACTCATGCGCCCTCGACACGAAACAGCATAGCGTGATTGTTCGTAGCTAGTGCACTTCTAGAAACGGTTGTGCTAGCTATCTTTCTTTTGCGGAACGTTGTGCTAGATATATTTCACACGGATTACATACCACTACAAATGCAGCTCTTCTGGTGTCGATTGCTTGTGTGATTTAAGGGGTAATACCGCTAGGTAGCTAGATCGCCGGTCAACACGGCTGAGATGGGCAAAGAGTGGAGGAAATGTTCTCCGTTCGGGTGAGGGGGCGTTGCGACTTGTGAGCTACTGAGACCTAACTGAATGTTGGTGTCATTTGTGTTGTGTGTGTCTTGGCGGTTGGACCTAACCGTTCAGAATTAACCAATCTATATTGTCTCTCGTTTCGTGACGTGTGGCCGTGGCCGCTTGTCGTGCTCCTACCTCGGCTCGGCGTACATGGCACAGGCGCCAAGGTAAGATACACCCACCATTGACCGTACGGTGTCTGAGGTTTTTTTTATTTTTTTTTTTGACCGGCACTACGGCGGGCCAAAGGCCAACCTGAACAGATTTATTTAATTACCAAGGTCACATACAGGGCTGAGTACAAGGGGAGGGATCAGAGAAAAAAGCAAGAGACAGAATGTGCCATCGTCGGTAAATGTAAGGCAATGATTAAAACATCAAAGGAACCGTCTCCATACCATTTCAGCTCTGTTTTTTCATGCGATCAACTTTCATTACCATCAAGGGCAAGCCCCAGCATCGAGGTGCAACAGAAAAAAGCCTAACGCTAGCTATGTGCCTATATCATGTCAGCTGAGATCGACAACCACAGGCATTTTATCCAAGGTATTAAAATGGTCTCTAGAAGAAATGCAAATAGCCTGGTCCGCGATCTACTTTCGCCGAGCCGAGCATTTCTCAAGACTCTGGAATAGCTAGAAAAAGATAACACATACACAAGTGTGCAATTTACAGCGCAACCACACGAAACATACAGAATCGTCAAAATTCTGCAATGGTCTGGACATCCAGCTCAATGAAATAATGCTTAAACCATGCATAACTACTTTGGATCTCAATCTACAATTAGCATAAAGTATTCTGCAACGTAATCTCGGACTTGGTTGTTGGACCTATATTCGTGGATTGATGGAAAAATCAGGAAGAACAAACTCTAAAATTGATAAGCTTGCTTTATGCATTTACAGGGCAGATTAGCCAGCTGCCACGAACCATTTACATCGCTTATGCTTGAGCAATCTACTTTCCCACACAAGAAAAGAAAAGGGAAGAGGAAAGAATCGTGTAAGAGAGAATGTAAGCCCACATCTTCCAAACAGCAGACCCTTCCTCTATCAGGCCCTAATTAATCACGTAACCAACGCATGCTCTATGTCAGTGAGGAGGTACATCACTATCAATACTGGCAACCGATTTGTCAACCACACGAACGTTATACAACTCGTATACCCTTGCCCGATTCTCTTGCCACCATTGTTCTGCTTGCGTCTCACTGAAACGCTTCCGGCTGCATGCAGAAAATATAACGAGTGAAAAGCTGCAAACATGAAACTCCAGAAACTACAATCAGCATATTTTAATACCATAACTTCTCAACAAAACTTTAGTTTCTAAGCAATCGTAGAGAGTACTGTATGAGATGAATGTAATTTTTCTTTCTGGTTCTTAATCTCAAGCAGCAAGAAATGCATATCAAAATCATAGCAACAGAGCCTATAAAAATACAACTAGAAATTCTTATCTCTCGAATTTGTTAACGATGAGTTTCTGAATCAATTCATAATTAAACAGGTTGCCCTCTCTATACAGCCTAGAAAACAACATATTTGTTCCAAATAGTATGTCGCGATCAAACCAACCAAATATCCAACAACATTGTTGAACAGTCTACTGAAACCGTACCAGTATTGTGCCCATAAACATCCAATAGACAAGTCCTTCAGCTGATTTATAGTTGCATTTCAAATGGGGCTAATAGGAATGTACCTGAACCGGACCCTCTTGAGATCTCTAGCCCCTCCAGGTAGGGCAGTAAGGGTGATGTAGACCCCTGGTTCATCTTGCTCTACCCATTCAGACTCAAGCTTAGAATCTGAGTCAGGTGGTCTGGTTCCGTTCTTACCAACTTCTAGGTGTGTCTTATTTCGAACTGAACTTGGCCCATTAGAAACAACCAACCCATTAGATCCGTTCAAATATGGCTCTCCAGAACTTCTTGGGCTACCAAAATTCTCAGTTGCCACCGATATATCACTTGGAACAGGCATTCCAGAAAGGGGTGGCAGTCTATTATACTTAACTGCTCCTGCTCCAGCTACTGCTCCTTCAGGCAGTTTCTCTGCCATACCCTTCAACTATTGCAGAAAAAAAAAACATGAATACTTCACATGTTGGACTGGATCATCATTCAAGTTTTAACATTATCATGCCCGGTTAGGTATTTGTTACTGAAAAGACACCATCCTCAGATCCCCATATGTTAGTCTGTACCCTTTACAACTCCACTAAAGTAACATGGTTTGCCTTATTTTGTTACGTAATGCAAGAAAACCGTTTACATACGCTGCCTTAGACAAATCTACAGATCGCTTGGTTTTGGGCAATTCTCAAAATTGTACATAAGATAGTTAATTCTTAGATGCATGTACAGTATGTTCTTACTGAAAAATGAGAAAGCAGCAACCTCACAAAAAAGCAATCTTACTTGTGCAGTGAGTGATTTGATTACTTCTTTTGCAGCTTTGCACTTCGCAGTTTCCTCCCCTGCAATGGAAATAGCTTCTTTTAACTGTTTAGTTGTTCTCTCCAATTCAACTTCCAGTAGGTGAGACTTCCGAGTAAGATTTTCCACCTGAAATAGTGAACTTAATTATAAACTCCACAAGCGAATAAACTCACACTTTAACCAGAAAGGGGAGTTTGATGAACTAGCATTGCAGTATGTCATACATGAAATATATTAGTTAGGTGCAAAGGTTACTACTGTTGCAATAATGGTTTAGTTCCATTAATATTTTTCTACCTTGTTACAGTGACTACAGACTGGACTGCTTGCAAAATACAGAGCAGAGTAAAAAACAGGTGTGTACAGACTTATTAATAGTCATGTGAGACCTGTGAGTTTATGTCAGAGAATTTGTTGTTCCATTTTCATGTTAAGTTGTTAACGCTTTGGTATGACTGCTCCATCTAGTCAAAATAAGAGAATTATGACCAATATTTGCTTAGTGCATACAACTTATAATGGATATGAGCTAGAAACACAGACTGAATAGAGAAATATCAAGACCTGTACCTGCGATCTCAAATTTATAACCTCTTGGCTTAGACTGTCCTTTATTGGCTTTGCAACATCGAAAACTCTTGGAGATGTTAGACCACCCAAGGTAGGTGTTGGAGTTGTAGATCGAGGAGGGCTTGCTCTTCTTGAAACAGGTGATGTTGCCCTAGAAACAATTCTTGATCCAGGAACTGATGCTGAGAAAAATTTCTTTGATGAGCCAAAAGATTTTGAAATGTTGAGCCCGCTCCAGTGAGAACTGCCATTTGGTATAGGGGAAACACGACTGCTATTAAATTCAAACTTCTTGTTTTTCTTTGAATATCTGCTATCCATGTTCTTGAAAGATTCCATTGATGACAATCTAGACAATTGGACATTTGATCTTGTCTCCAAATCCTCGTTGATAGAATCATTGAACCCTTGCAAGATAGCTCCCCGCTTTGCTGAAGAATACCTATCTGTCTCAGGTCCCTTGTTCAGTTTGCAATAGCAGCTATCACAGACACGGTAAGGCTTGTTCGGATTCGGTGCTAATGAAGCCTTCAGAGATTTCTTACTGCTGCAGGAGTGACAAAATACAAGTGCACAATTGTAGCAATTATGCCGTTTTCTCCTCAAGTTAAATGGCAAGCGGCATCCAGAACACATAGACTGGTCAACTCCAGACACCCACTTGTGAATGCATATTGCAGCAGTGAAGTTAATTCCACAAACAACACTCCTGACTTGCTTATCTTTCAGTGCTTCAACCAGTGTGGGAGAATTCCTATCATCAGTATCACCATGTCCTAACCGGCCATTTGCACCTTTACCCCATGTATACACCTCTGTCCTGGAAGTTAAGACAGCAACATGATAAGCACCACATGAGATCTCCTCCACAAAGTTCTTATGTAGCTTCCCTTCAACACGTGTAGGAACCATGCCATCTGCTTGTGGATTTCCAAGCTGACCATAGACAGAACTTCCCATTGTATATACATGCCCTGAGGTTGTTAGTGCCACCGTGAAACAATGACCACAAGCTACTTGGCAAAGTTAGGCTCAACTAACGAAGCTACACACGTTGGGACAAGTCTTGAATCTTTGTCACCATGTCCAAGACGACCTTTATCACCATCACCCCATGTAAATATCTTGCCAGAAGAACAATTGCTGGAACTTGAATTCCCAACCATAACTTCAACAACGGCAGCCGTGTGCCACACACCACAAGCTGCCCGGACGGTCCGTAGGCCTTTGAGGGATTCCACCTCCCTTGGGACCGAAAGACTCTGACGATCTCCATGGCCTAGAACTCCAAAAGAGCCATCTCCAAATGTGAACAGCTGCCCTGCAGACGTTACTACAGCTGTGTGCCAAGGGCCACAGGAAATAGAAGAAACATGTATGCCTTCCAATGGTCCATTGAGCCTTTTGGGCATCCAATGACTGACTTCATTCCCATGACCCGAAAGCCCAAAATTAAAGGTACCATTTCCCCATGTGTATAAATCTCCAGAGAGCGTAACTGCACAGGTATGGTACTCACCGCATGCTACTAGCTCAATGTTCATATGAGCAAGAGCATCGATAAGTTTTGGCTGGGGCACATCACAATCAACACCATGACCAAGACGCCCGCCTGACTCCTCACCCCAAGAGTAGACCTCTCCCTGCTTAGTGACAAGTGTGGCATGCCTTCCTCCACAAGAAATGTTCTGCACGTCAAGTCTTCCCGCGAACTCCAGTGGCTTTGGTACAAGGCAATCCATCTTTGCACCTGAGGAACTTCCAACCCTCGAATTTCCACCACCAAGAATTCCCTCCCCAGTTCCCTCTCCCCACATGAAAACATCACCTAAAGCATCACCATCATCATGACCAGAACCATGACTTGATGAACTAACAGCACTTGATAAACTAACTCGGAAGGCATCCATTGGTATGCCCCTTGAGTTTCCATTTGTGTTATCCGACTGTCCAGAAGACACAGAGTGGACTGATCCAACATTAGAATCCGATGGGAAGAAGGGCCTGGGTGGAGCCGTATATGATACGATATCAGAAAAGGCCTTCTCCAAGCCGACCTTTGGTGGACTCCCAAATGGACTACGGAGTCGGTAATTATCGCCACCATCCTGTTGCAGTGCAATTGTTAAAGAGTTTGTTTTCTATAATAATTGAAGTAGACATCAGAAATAAAATGGAATGGCATGATCTGCCATGCTTGAAAATAGATATTATTTCGTATATGATTTGACTTATCAAAGAAAAAATAATTCCATTTAATTTTATTCTAGTGCGGCAAACCAGTATGTGATGGAGACTGTACAGACCATGAAGTACAATATGGGTGTCACAGGTACCAACTAGTTTGCTCCTGCTCAAATCTTAAGCCAGTGGTTTCTTAAAAAGTCTTAAGCAAGCATAAAACACGAGAATGGAGGAGATCAAATACATGAAGCAGAAGTCTTTGGGTTGCTTATCGCAGGCTGACCAGCGCACAACAAGAGCATGCTGGGAAGAGGGATGAGCTGGGTGGGTGGTGGGAAATACCTTGTGGACACTATCATTGCTGCTAAAAGGAGAACTCAAGGGGGAGCTCCTTCTTGTGTAAGTTCTTGGACTAGTTGTACCAGAGGAAAGCATATCACTTCTTGATTCTGTTCTCCATTTCCTTTGGTGACTACGTGATATCAGTGTTTTTAGCCCAGCAAACCATACTTCAGCTTCATCTTTATCTTTGCATATCTGGTATATGGCAAAAAAATTACCAAATTGATTAGCCAGTGATAGACTAACTATACATGAAGGAATTCAGCACACACCAAAGTTCGCAAACAAGCTTAGGTTACAAATGAATGACTGGAATGACTTACAATGTCCAATGATCTATCATGAGATATGAGAGAAAATGACTGGCACTCCTTCTCAGGTCGTGGATACCTCTGAAAAATTGCCTGGGTTAACAAAAAAAAAGTAAAAAATTAGGACAACTTCGCAGCACTTCAATATAGCAGAACCTCCTAGCTAAACATCTGAGTGCAAATGATGATCTCGTAAGTGGACCTTGAGAGGGATTCAATTTGAAGCAGTGGACTAAACTTCTTTTTTGTGGGAAAGGTTGATGTTATATCTTCATGGCACAAGGTTTTATCAATGTTGGATCCTAAATGTTTTGTAACTATCGGGAAGCTAAATTAGTGCAATCAAGCACAAAGGAAACAAATTAGCAGCAGGCTCTCTCTAAAGAGAAAATCACATCAGGGTCAACGCTGAAGAAAGCCACGTGGAATATTCAGGAGTTACACCAAGAGCAAACAAGCAAAATAAATTATAGTTGCTTTAGCCAATACGAATCATAACAATACACATCAAAAATTGTCTCCCATAATTAGGTTTTATTGAAATAGTAACTCACAGTTCGTTGTCCAGGAATTATTCTGGACACGTGGCTCAATCTTAACTGCTTCTCCTCTTTCCCTGAGAACCAGATCAATATTGATTCATCCTGGAGGACCAAAAGGAGTACCAAAGATATTCGTCAAAGAGGCGCAACAAACACAAAGGACTGCAGAATTCGGAGGTAGAGAAAATGAAAACAAAGCTCACATTGGAAAGCCTGAAGGGGCAAAATTTTGGCTTCCCTCTACGTCCATACTTTAGCAAGTATGCTCCTTTCTTCAGAGCAGTGATAGCCTGCAGTAACAGTGGGAATAAGGTTGTATCAACTATCAAGGATCAAATAGCTAGCTTCTCAAATACTATCCCAACAAACTAAATCAGGAAACAGTTGTAGTGTTATATATCAAAGACAAGCAATAAAACACCCTGGAACGATCAAAGGCACTCCAAAGTGCGCATTGATCTTCTATATTTTGACTGGCATTTTAAGCAGTCCCAATCAATTTAGAAATGGAAAAGGAACAGCGTATTATTAAGCCACAACTCCAATCAATTAAGATGAGAGGATGAAAACAGTATTCAAACTTGTCAATACACAATAGAAGAGATACAGTAAACATTGAAAGTATGTGCAAAGATTGCACGCATCAAAATATGCCACTTGAACCAACCATTTCCACAAGAGATATGTGCTTTCAGTTGGCAAAATACCATAGGAAAATTTTGGCTTCACCAAGCTATGCATGAACAGATATGTGTATCGGATACTCCTAGGCTCCTAAAAGCCACATTTGGTATCAACATTATTTAATATGCCAACGGATACACTCAGAGAATGAAGCAACCTCGATGAAAGGGGAAACAGTTTAACTAACCCCATCACAGGGCAAATATCTGAAAGAAATGATCACACGGAATACAGTACTGATCCAACTCCGCATTGGCCCGACTTCTGAAAGCAAACTAACCCAGCAGAACTAACATGGACCAAAAAAAGGATGGGAAAAGCAGTTATGATATACTCCCATTTAGACGAAAGAGACTGGTGCATGAGCAAATTCGATCAGCAGAGTACGTAGCAACTAGCAAACAAGCAGCTGCCAAACAATTAGTAATCATTAGCAGACATAACCGCTGCCAAACAAATATCCCAGAGCATCTCCAACTCCACACTGGCTCGACTTCTCAAAGCAAACTAAAGACACACAGAAACAGATGGGGGAAATATATTATGATATACTCCCATTCGGATCAACGGGACTGGTACCGTGAGGAGATTCGATCAGCAGAGTCGCAAGCAACTAACAAACAACCTTAAAACCAGCTGCCGAACAAGTAATCATTGGCAGACATAACCGCTGCTGCCAAACGAACAAATATCCCAGAGCATCTCCGACCCAGAACGCTGCAATTAGAGCTCTCTTGGGAGTATAGCGCAGCTGAATCTCTGAAGTCCCGACCCAAATTACACGCCGCTCAACCACGGGGGTCAACTCAGCAGCAGCCGCAGAAGCAGAATTCGGCGCCACGCGAGCACGTGAACACGGAGAGCGCACAGAATGCATCTGCATCCGACTGTGTGTGCAGGTCACCCGACAGCACGAGAGGCGGGCCAGACGCGAGAGCCGCGCCGGTAAATTCCGCGGGCGATTCGAGCCGGACACGCGGGGTGGGGAGGGATGGGGAGGATCGGGGGCCGCTCACCTGCTCGACGTCGCGCTCCACGGGGCCGGCCCTGCCGCCGCCGAGATCCGACGACGCGTCCGACATCATCAGGCGGGCGTCGTCAGCCCACGGCCCTCCTCATCGCGCGCCGCCCACCGCGCCTCGCTCTCGGCAGCAGCGCCTACCTACGACGGTCGGCCCGCGCAAATGGGGCTCGGCACTGGCGGGAGCGCGCGGGGAGGAGCCGGGGCGGCCCGCGCGCCGGGCGGAGAGGGGGTAGGGTTTCCGAGGAGGGAGGGAGGGAGGGAGCGCGCGAGATCCAGGTGTCGGGAGGGGTTTGGGAGGGCAGGGAGCGAGTAGCGAGCGAGCTGGGGAGAGAGATCGAGAGGAATGGAGGGGGGAGGAAGGGAGGAGGGCCGGGCGAGGTGGTGGTGGTGGGAGGAGGGGGAGGGGGAGGGGGAGGCGTTGGGTTTTTTTTGTTCTCTCGTTCCCTTTCTCGCGGAGGCGGCTTTTTCTTGGGAGCTGTTGGCGTTGGGTCCGTTTGTTGCGCGTGCGGCTCTGCGCCGCGCTGTGATTGCTAGCACTTGTAGCGGCTAGCTGTGCTGCGCTGTGGCGCCGTCAGTCAGCTGTGTGTGCTGCACTGCTTGCTCGGTGCCTTTAACCCTTTTACGTTACGGTCGCGGCGGCCGTCTGTTGCGGCGGTGGTACGCGGGTACGGTGGAAGGGGGAGGTGCCGGTGATTGGACGCCGTGGGGTTGAAATCTCTCCTTGGCTTGTGGGGCGCACGAGCATATAGAGGGAGGGGGAAATCTACGTGACTTTTTGTGCGGCGATGGAGTAGATTCTCTGCTTCTGTGGACGTGGTTTAACTTTAAACATAATGCGATGAATGACTCTGGCACTAGGATGTAAACGGATAGGATATTTTTACGTGAATTCATTTTAAATAATTTATATCCAGTTTGAAATAATCCGACGGATAAGGATATCTCATTCCGAACTAAACGTCCGGATACGATACGGTATTGGATATGGTATGTAAAATAGCATCCGAATAAGGATTATTCAAAAATTAATTAGGATGATCCAATGGTTTTTAGCCAAATAATCTGATATTTTTTACCGAGAAGTCTAATATGATATTTCGCAACTAATAGTTAGTAGCTTGTCGAGTTCATCCACTAAACGTCAACTCACTTGCATATTCATGTACCTTAAGTCGTGTCTTTTGGAAATTCGTTTTGGCATCTCGGATCATATGCTCCACCCGGAAAAATATTTTGGAATGTCAAAAAAATTAAAACAAAAATTTAGAAATGAACATCTCGACATTCTGTGTGTGTGCACGTCAAGTTTCACACAAAACCGGTATTTTCTGTGGTCTGTGTAAAAAAAAATCCTTGTTAAAAGGCCTTTTTAGCACCAAAATTTGTCTTTTTTACACATGACACAAAATAATGTTTTTGTGTCACCGCTAGCATGTAATATAATTGTATAGGATATATATTTTATTATATGTATGTTGTGTACGGTCAGAATCCCAAATAAAGATGTTGAAAGAGAATGGTTGCCCCCATTTGTTATTTTGGTAATTAATGACAATCTCTATGAACTAATGTGTGCTTTGAGTTATATTTGTAGTGTTGGTACGTATGGAATGGTTGAACTCCATATGTTGGAGTCGAGGCTAAAAGAAGAAGATTATATGTTGATCAAGGCTAAGTGCAAGTTGATCAACATACAAGATAAGGTGTTGGTCCGTATGGAATGCTTGAACTCCATATGTTGGAGTCGAAGCTAAAAGAAGAAGATTATATGTTGATCAAGTCTAAGTGCAAGTTGATCAATATACAAGATAAGGGCAAATGAAGATATGCGAAAGAGTGTCTCTCCCATATTGGTGTATGGGGGAGCAATATGCGAGGCTTCACCGAGCGGAGCGTAATCAAGAAAGGTGATCCACTTGAGAGGAGATCAAGATCGTCATCATCTAGCTCAAGTGGAATGCGCAAGGCAAAGATATTATCTTGATAGGGTTTCTATTTTACCGGTCTCGCGATGTAGTTGGGAGACCGGGTTTTAGGATAGGTAACCGTACTATCAAGAGGGGCTCTCAAGTGAGCCTTAGCGTATCGGTCGTAGAGAGCTCAAACCTTTGCATCGTTGGCATCATTTTTATTGGTTCTTATTTGTCTCTTATCATGGTGTGGTCTTGGTGCTTGTCGTGCTTGTCATGACAAGGCCAAGCTCATCGAAAACGGTTTTCATATGCGTCTTCCATTGCGTTTTCGATATTAGAAATATTGTCGGTTTGTCCTTGAGAAATTATCCACACATACATGTGTTGAGAATTTATCTCTTAATTGTTTTCAAATATTTCCAAGGATAGCTACTATCATCCTCTTTCCAACAAAATTGGTTTCACCTCTTTCGGACTTCATTTGCAAAAGATATGACGGTTCCGGTTTGCAAGAGAGAGGTTTAACCTTTTCTCATATGTTATTATAATATCTTGTTGGACTATGATGTTTATATGTATAATCTTGTAGTGCTCGCTATGGTGATTCCAACGAGCCCAAGATCGTCGAAAACGGAGTTCGGATGCAAAAGAAATTGCAATTTTAGTTTCACTGGTTTGGCTAGGCCAGCATGGCCAGCCCCATGGCCGGGGCCTCTCTGATTGCATGGCCGGCCATCATGGCCGGGCTATGGCCAGCCAGGCCGGCCTCCCTCCTCCGGCTGCCCGAAAATTGGCCTAACGGCCATATTTTTGGCTCCCTTTTAAGGGGTTTTCTTCCCCAAGTGAACCCCAACTTTTGTTGACCTCTTGAGCACATTTTCCCCCCTCTCTCTCCATTGTTGCAAGAGCTCAAATCCTATAGATCTCCCAATCCCTCCACTCAAACTCGTTGATCTTTGGAGGATTGAAGGAGAAGGCCTAGATCTATTATTCCACCAAACCATATCTCCTCTAAGTGAGGGGAACATCTTTGATTTAGGTCTTGGAGTTGCTTTGTGTTTTCTCCTTGTTCTTCCTCTTAAATCCCTCCATAGCATTAGCTGCTTTGGTTGGATTTCGGAGAGAAGGACTTGAGCACTTAGTGTGTTCTTGCCATTGCATTGGTTGCATCGGTTTGAGTTCTCCACGGTGATTCGTGGAAAGTGAAGTTGAGAAGCTTGTTACTCTTGGGTGCTTGGGTGCCCTAGAGCTTGTTCCTCTAGGGCACGTTGGTACCCTAGACGGTTGTTGATTTCTCGGAGTCTTGGTGGCTCACAGGATTTGTTGGGAGCCTCCAATTGTGGAGTGCGGCTCAACCTTGTTCGTCTCGGAGCTTTGGTAGCTACGAAGACATTACCGGGAGCCACCAATTAAGTTGTGGTGTGTGCCCCGACCTTGAAGCATCAAGTCTTGGCGGCTCGGTGCATTTGGTGAAGACCCTCCAACTTGTGGAGTGAGCTTCATCCTTATAAAGGTTCTAGTTGTCAACCTCAACGGCAACATAGTGACAAGTGCCTCGCCACATTGGTGGTAAGACACAACGGAGATACGGTGTGCCATATCAAGGCTACTCGGTGTTTCACATTGGTAAACACCGCGCCGCTCCAACGGAGACTAGCTTCCATTGGGAAGTGAACTTCGGGATAAATCATCGTCTCCAAGTGTCTCGGTATTTCTATACCCGAGCTTCTTACTTATGCTACTTACTTTGTGATAGCCATCTAGCTTGAAGTTATATATCTTGCTATCACCTAGTCGATTATATTGCTTAGCATAAGTTGTTGGTGCACATAGGTTAACCTAGCTAGTTTAGGTTTTGTCTTGATAAATTAAACGTTTGTTTTATTCCGCATTTTTTCAAGCCTTAACCGTAATAATTTTAAAGCGCCTATTCACCCCCCCCCCCTCTAGGCGACATCCGTGTCCTTTCAATTGGTATCAGAGCGGGTTCTCTTTTTATAGGGCTTCACGGCCTAGAGAGTAAAATGTCGTCTAGTGGTTTAGTGCACAATGCTTCTTTTATATTCGATGGCACAAATTATGGTATTTGGAAAATTCACATGCTTGATATCCTCCGGGTCATGGACCCAAATATAGAGCAAATTTTAGATATGGGTTATTCTCCTCCAAAGAATCCCAAAAGAATGTCTTTAAAGGATGAGAATAATTCATATCTAGATGCTCAAGCTTCTAATGTGATTTTCAATGCTTTGAGCAATGTAGTTATTATCTCCATCCTTCCTTTTCGGAATGCTCATGAGCTATGGACAAAGCTTCAAGATAAATATGATGCGTCCAAGTCTAGTGGAGATGATTGTTCTCCCTCCACCTCCGGTCGTGACAAATTCTCAACTTCGTCTACTTCACCTACACGTGGTAAACCACAAAGAAATGGAATGGTGAGTAGTGATAAATTTTGCAATGATGATAGTGAGCTTCTTATAGATGATATTTCATCTCTATCTTATTGCAATGATTTATCTTTGGACTTAAACACATCTAGCACTATAAATGTTTCAAATGCTTGTGTTGATAGTGAAAGTGCATGGTTGCTCCCATGCATGGTTTTGGTAATTAATGACAATCTCTATGGACTAATGTTTGCATTGAGCTATATTCATAGGTGTGTCCATTTGAGTTGCTTGATATCCATTTGTTGGAGTCAAAGCTAAGGGAATAAAAGTTTGTGTTGATCAAGTCTTTGTGCGGGTTGATCAAGGCCAAGTGAAGTTATGCCGAAGAGTGTGTCCATTTGAGTTGCTTGATATCCATTTGTTGGAGTCAAAGCTAAGGGAAGAAAATTTGTGTTGATCAAGGCTTTGTGCGGGTTGATCAAGGCCAAGTGAAGTTATGCCGAAGAGTGCGTCTCCCATCTTGGTGTATGGGGGAGCGTCATGTGAATCTTCACCGAAGCGCAATCGAGGAAGGTGGTGCATCTTGAGGAGATGAAGATCGTCTTCATCGACCTCAAGTGGATTAATGCGCAAGGCAAATGTATGATCTTGATAGGGTTTCTATTTTACCGGTCTCATGTTGTTTAGTGAGAGACCGGATTATAGGATAGATAACCGTACTATCAAGAGGGGCTCTCGACCGAGTATCGTGATCGTATCGTCATAGAGAGCACAAACCTTTGCATCCATGCAATCATCTTTATTGATTCTTATTTGTCTCTTATCGTGGTGTGGTCTTGGTGCTTGTCGTGCTTGTCATGACAAAGCTAAGTTCACCGAAAACGATTTTATATGCATCTTCTATTGCAGTTTCGGTATTGGAGATTTTACCGGTTCATCCGTGCGGAAGATTTATCTCTTCCATTTCTTTGCAAAATATCCTTTGCTTGTTTGCCTTTTTCAAAGGTAGCATTTATCATCCTCTTTCCAACAAAATTGGTTTTATTTCATTCGGACTTCATTTGCAAAAGATTCAGCTTTTTCGGTTTGCGAAAGAAGCTTTTACCTTTCCCCATTTGCTTTTATAATATCATGATGGACAATGATGTTTCTCTGAATGATCTTGTAGAGCTTTTTGTTGCGAGTCCAACGAGCCCAAGATCATAGAAAACGGAGTCTTGATGAAAAACTTGTTGGTTTTTGGTTTTGGAGGTTTATCGGTTCGCCTTTTATAGAGAGGTTTTACCTTTCTCCATTTGTTTTTATCCTCCCTTGTTGGACTATGATGTTTCTCTGTATATTCTTGTAGAGCTCGTTGCTATGATTCTAACGAGCCCAAGATCATCGAAAACGGAGTCCGGATGCAAAAGATATGCCCGTTTTCGTTTTGCTCTTTGTGCAGTTTTTCACTGGGCCGGAAGTTCCGGTCCTTAGGCCGGAATTTCCGGCCCCCGGAAATATCCGGCCCAAATTTCCGGCCCAAATATCCGGACCATGTCCAGAGAGTTCCCAGGGCGTCCGGGTCGCTCCGGGGGGTCCGGAAATTCCGGGGTAAGTGCCGGAAATTCCGGCCCGCGCAGGAAAAACTGCCCCCAACGGTTGGATTTGGTGGGGACCTATTTAAGGGGTCTTCTTCCCCAATGGTTCCCAAGTTTTGGAGCTTCTCTCACTCCTCCATTGTTGACCTCCAAAGCTTTGATTACTCTCAATCCCTCCAATGATTCTTGCCCAAATTTAGGGATTCAAGAGAGGAGATCTAGATCTACATCTCCACCAATCAAAATCTCCTATAAGTGAGAGGAACTAGTGGATCTAGATTTTGGGGTTGCTTTGTGATCATCCCCTGTTCTTCCTCTTTTATTCCCTCCAAAGCATTTGTTGCTTGGTTGGAATTTGAGAGTGAAGGACTTGACCACTTTGTGTGTTCTTGCCTCTTACATTTGTTGCATCGGGTTGCTCTCCCTACGGTGATACGTGAAGATCGACGTTGAGAAGCTTGTTACTCTTGGGTGCATTGTGTTCCCAAGAGCTTTGTGCCTCTTGGGTGCATTGTGTACCCTAGACGGTGTGGAGGTGCCGCGAAGTCTTCGAGTTGTGAAGCTTCGACACGAATTTGGGAGCCCCCAATTGAGTTGTGGGTGTGTGCCCCAAGAGAAGTTGTAAAGGGCTCCGGAATCCGCCTCGAAGGATTCCGATAGTGGAAGGTGAACCAATCCCTTGGGTGAGGTTCATCGGAGAATAGGGTGAGCCCTTTGTGGCATCTTGAGTAGGCCTCTTGTGGCGAGCTCACACCCCTCCAACGAGACGTACTCCCTTAACAAGGAGGAACTCGGGAATACATCCTCGTGTCTGCGTGCCTTGGTTATTTCTATACCCGAGCTTTTACTTATGCAATTTACATTGTGATAGCCTTCGTGCTTGAAGTTATTTATCTTGCTATCACCTTGTTGCTTGCCTTGCTTAGCATAAGTTGTTGGTGCACATAGGTAAACCTAGTAATTTAGGTTGTTGGCTTGTTAATTTAAACACATAGTTTTATTCCGCAATTATCAAGCCCTTAAATAGAAAAAGTGTTAATCACCTATTCACCCCCCCCCCCCCNATCAGAGCCTCGTCTCTCTTGTTTGGCTTCACCGCCTAGAGAGTAAAGATGTTTTCTAGCGATTTAGTGCACAATTCCTTGTTTAGATTTAATGACACAAATTTTAATGTTTGAAAAACTCATATGCTTAGTCACTTACGGGTCTTGGACCCCAATATTGAGCGTATCTTAGATATAGGTTTTTCTCCTCCAAAGGACTACGAAAGTACGACTTTAGAGGATGAGAAAAACTTATATCTAGATGCTCTTGCTTCTGATGAGTTTTGCAAATTTGTGAGTGTTGCCTCTACGGGATGCTCATGAGCTTTGGACCAAGCTTCAAGAAAAATATGGAGTGTCCAACTCTATTGAGGATGATTGCTCTCCCTCCACCTCCGGCCGTGACGAGCTCTCGTCTTTATCTACTTCACCAAAATGTGGTAAGCCACAAACTAATGTGATGGTGAGTAGTGATAGGTTTTGCAATATTGATAGTGAGCTCTTCTTTGATGATCTTTTATCTCTATCTTGTTGCAATGCCTCATCTTTGGACCAAAACACACATAGCACTATAAATGATTTACATGCTAGTGTTGATAGTCCTTGCATATCATCAAAAAATTGCTTAGATAAATCTAATGATGATATGCTGGTTTTATCTTGTTCCAATGATAAAAATGCTTGTGTTCCCTCTAACTCTTGCATGAATATTAATGTAGAGGAAACCCAACTAATTGTGGAACAAGATGTGAACTTAGGTAGTTCAAAATCTTATTGCTTATCTTCATACACCTCTCATTGCCTTATGGCTAAATCTTCTTCTAGCAATGATAATAATAATGATGAAGAAGATGATGTGGAAAGGGTTAATGATATGCTTCAAACTAAAGGTCTAATGATTCTTAAAGCCCTTCCTAGCAATAAAAGTGCCCAAGCTAACCTCTTTGAAATCATGAGCACTCTTATTGAGCGTGGCGAAACTATTGAGGCCTTGGAAGCAAGCCTTGAAGAAAAGGGTAAGATCGAGAGAGATGATGCTATGGAGAAAGCATCGTTAGAAGATGCTCTTGAGGAAGAGCATGAGACTCGTGCTTCTTTAGAGGAGAAATTAGAATCTATCGAGGAGTCTCATAATGAAATAATTGCTAAAATTGTTAAAGAACGTGACCATGCTCATGCTAAATATAAAGTCACGAAAAATGAAAATGCTAGATTAAATGATGAGCTTGCCAAGCTTTCTTCTTCTATTCCTAATGTTATTGATGCTTGTACTACTAACTCTACTTCTTGTGAAGCATCTACTTTGAAGGAGAATGTTGAGCTAAGGGCTCAACTTGAGTTGCTAACTAGCAAGTATAGGAAGTTGGAAGAAAATCATAAAAAGCTATCTAGCTCTAATGATGATCTTCTAGCATCCTATGCTAGTCTAAAGTTAGCTCATGAGGCAATCACTAACAAGGTAACATCGTGTGAGCCTCATGTGGATAATAGCACAAATTCAACTAAAAATGCTAAAATGCCATGTGCTAGTCCTAGTAATTCATCCACTAAAAATATTGGTACATCATGTGATGAATTACTTGCTTTGCCTTGTTGTCATAACAATGAAGCTTCTACTTCCTCTAGTGCATTTGTTGCCACTAACCATGTAAAGGAAATAAAAGACCTCAAGGCCCAAGTAACTTCTTTGAAGAATGATTTGGAGAAGCGTCATGAAGGGAAGCGTGCACTTGACAACATGTTGAGTGTGCAACAATCCCCCAATGACAAGAGTGGACTTGGATTCAACTCCAACATCAAGAACAAGTCCAAGATTGAGAAGAAGAATAAGGGCAAAGTTCAAGTCAAGAATCCGGCCAAGATCACTTGCTTCAAGTGCAAGGTTGAAGGGCACCACGTTCGGGATTGCCCAATGAAGAAGAAGCCTCTTAGTGAGAAGCAACTAGGGAAGCGGCCTCTTGTTCAAACTCGTGCTCAACCACGTGTTGAACAAAGGCCACCTCCCAAGAAGACTCAAGCTATTGCTCCTCAAGTTGAAGAGCCTATTAAGAAGAAGAAGAGTCGGTGTTGCTATCTTTGCCGTGGCAAAGATCATTTTGCTTCTTCATGCACTAACGGTACCCCTTCCTCTCCTATCATAATTGATGATGTATATTCTCTTAGGAAGGATAGAGTTGGCAATGTGGTTGCCAAGTATGTGGGAGCTCAAAGTGGTGTCAAGAAAAGCACCATTTGGGTTCCCAAGCCTATTGTGACTAACCTCTTAGGACCCAACTTGGTTGGCGACCAACAAGCTCAAACTTGATCAATAGGTGTTTGTGGAGGACATTGGTGACTTGGCTATTTTTTGAAGAATTAAGGGATCTTCATGGTTTTATTTCTCAAGCCAAGTCAATTGGAGGATCACATATCTATCTCATATCCAATGTTTCCTCCTTGCGGTAACATGTATTTAACTCATATATACATTGAAAGTTGCTTGCTCCCCTGCATGTGTTAGTTTTGTTCCTAGCATGTGTTTGTATGTAATATGCTACCCTCCTACTTGTCTTGTTACTCAAGGTTATGTAAGATAGTTGTGTATCATGTATGTGTAACTTTGTGTTGAGCTTTATTGAATCTTATGTGGATTTCATTTGGCTCTTTGAGATATTAATGCACTATCCCATTTTGGGGGTGTGATGTGCTTTGTGCACCTCACCAACCTAAAAATGTGTGTACATGAGGCACACCACCTAGTATTGATATTTCAATATTATCTAGCTACTATGTGGTATGTCATATTCATGAGAAATTCAAATTCTATAATGTCCATTAATTTCTCTAGTTGGTTTTATTTGCCTCTTGTTTAAAAATAAATGAATTATCACATTATGGGGGAGTAATAAGCTATGTGCATATTACAATCTCATAAAAATGTGAACATTTGAGGTTTGCCACTTAGAGTTGATATTGTAAATTATCTTATTCCTATGTGGCATGTTTGCTCGAACAAGTTCCAAATTTTCTTGTGGTTATCTTTTGGCTCTTGTTTGCGTGTGTTTGTTTGGGGTGGTTTTTCTCTAATATACATTTCCATATATTATGTGAGAAACCATTTGTTTCCTTTTATTCTAACCATGGCTTTGCCGGTTGGTTCGAATAATTGAAACTACCAACAAACCTATTTCAAAATATGGTGTTTAATTCCTATCTCTTGCCATATGCTTATTTGTTGTGAAGTTGGTCTTGAACATCATTCCTTTATACCACCGAGAAATATCTCTATATACTCCTTGTCCATGACAAGTGATACTAGTAATTGTGGTGGATTTTGTAGACCATCTTCACATTGGCTCTTGCGTTGATTTGCTTTATCTATTGCCTTCCTTGCCTTTTGAATGGATCCTATTTTTCAATTGGTAGTGTTTAGTGTTGTAAATAAAAATATGGAGAGTAATGATCCCTTGTGCATGCATTTTGTATTCAAATGCAAATATCAAAGATAATGCATGAACATTGGGGGAGCATTCCTTTTTATTTAGAACACTAACCTATCTATCAATTCTTTATCCTTTCAATTGGCATTTGATTCTTTATCTTGTGTTGGTACCTTCAATTGGTATTAATTGGAATTTAATATCTCCTCCATAGATATTTGTTCCAATTGATATTTATTGTGGGAGTCTTGATACCTTTTTGCCTTATTTTAACTTTACTTGATTTCGGTCAAGTATCACCCTCTTCTTGGTATCTTGTCTCCTAGTTGATATTTTTTGTTTTAATTGGTATCTTATTTTCAATTGGTGTCTTATCGATCATTTGTTGTGTTGATTTGATTCCTTTTGATATCACACTTCATGTGTTGATGTGTTTTGGAATCAATCATTTGTTGATTTGATTTTTCCTCAATCATGTGTTGATTTGGATTTTGATATATTTTGGACAACCTTTTGTGTCACACTTTGGTGTGCTCTCTTCTTGGTTTACTTAGTGTTTTCGTCCAAATTATGTCTCGTTCGGTTCTAGAAAGCCTTTGCATGCTCGGTTACTAATTTATATTCTTTTAGCATGCTTATCTTTCTTGATCCAATATATAGGGTATGCTCCACCGAATCCGAAATCGGCTAAGATGTGCATGAAATTCAATTTCATATCTATATGCACATATTTATGTGGAGTATGTCCTATATATTGTAGTTTATCTAACTACTAGTGGACCCAATGAGTTTGGGAACCATTTTGTACTCTAATTGTGTTTTAGGTACAATGGAGATGCATTGGATGCTTGCCTCATTCATAAGGAAGGTGTTCTCACCATGTGATTGTCGGAGTCAAGCTTTGATGACAAACAAATTCTCATAATCTTCATCATCAATGCATCCCGGTAACAAGTATCTATCTCATGCATACTTTTAGTATCCAACCTTGTGTAGGTTGCCTCCTGGCATGAAAAGCTTTTAGATGCAATAGTTGTGGTTTTAGCCTATTTCCTTCACTTAATATATCTTTGTGATATGTGTGATGAATTTGCAAAAATCTTTTCTTCAATTGATATTATTTCCTTGTGATACTTGTTGCCTAACTCAAAGCATCTCCACTATCTCTTGTTCCCTTAGTGATATGTGTGATGCATTTGATATATTTGAAGTTCATTTATATACAATGAGATAAATTTGAGCTATGTGCTATGCGTTTAAGCAACAATCTCATTTGTATATTTATGACTTCCTTTTGGATACTTTGTTCTTTTTTTTTCAAACCATTTCGTATGTATATGTTTCTTTGCGGATGTATATCTTCATGGTTTGTCCAATTAGAAACCTATACATATGAGAGAGGTCACCTTTTAGTTGGTATCCTAATTCTTTTGAGCCACCTTGTTTTTCATCTATAATTCCTTGGTGGTTCCAAATTTGTCTCGTGAGTGCTTGTCCTTATGTTTATTGGTATCTTTACACACTCATGTATTTGTTGGATCTTTTGACTTCATGCTTACCATGGTGAGCATGTTGAATTTTACTGGCTAAATGCTCTCACTAGCTTTTGGCATTTTCATTGGTTTAATTTCCAATTGGTATCCCTAAGCTTGTGAACATATTTTCTCTAAAAGATCTTCTTATCTCGGCTGGGCCTATCTTATGTTGAATTTTTGAAAATTGGTATCTCCTTATGGCTCAACCACATCTTTGGTGCAAGTGCTATGATTTGCTTTTGCATTATGCACTCTTGCACTTGTTGCGTGTTCTAGATGATTTTGGGGGAGGAGGATGCCATTTTTGCACTCCTCAATTGTGCATGGGGGGAGCTTCTCCGTTTTATTTAGAACTCTCGCTTTGGATCCTTTTGATTGCTTTTCTCCTTTGTGGAGATGTTTAAAATGATTTCATCTTTTTGCAATCTTTGATCCTCAATATAGTTTGATTTCCTCTAATTATTCGTTAAAAGGGATTGCCATCACCTTTATGGAGGAACTCATTTATTGGCTCTCTAAATTTTTCTTCCCATTTCGGCAATCGATGCCAATGGGGGAGAAGTTTAGAGGGTTTAAGGGAATTTGGGTTTTATGCTTTTGTTGCATTTGCCTTAATGCGCTTTGCATCCTTGCTTGTTTGTCGCAAGATGCTTTATTCATTATATAAACCCTCTTAAAAAGGGATTGTCATCAATTACCAAAATGGGGGAGATTGAAAGTGCATGGTTGCTCCCATGCATGGTTTTGGTAATTAATGACAATCTCTATGGACTAATGT